>VZTD01001933.1:561810-616999 GCA_013397725.1 Rhagologus leucostigma | reverse complement strand
TTAAGTGCAACATCTCATGAAGTGTATGAGGAAGAAGGCTGAAAAAAAAAAAAAGGTAGTAAGAGTTTAAACCAAGGCAGCACACTAACACGGAACCAACCATTCGACTCAGCTACAGCACTGAAACAGAATCAGCAGCCTGTATGCATTTTCTGCATGAAACATTATGGATAAAGTTTTGAACTCCAATATAAATGTTAGCAAGTCTCCCAGTGATTTCAGGAGGACCAGGTTTAACTCCACTGCCCTTTTGGCCTTACAGGTTTCAGCATACCTTCACAACTCGCCCTGTAATTCTGAAACTACTTCTTCCTATCAGTTTCTCTTCTTATTGCTTTTCTCCCCACTGACAGTGTTGTATCTTAGCAAAACATTTAGCAGACACAGAAACATTCCAGGGTGACCTCTGACAGTTTCTGTCCCTCAACACCCACACAAATAAGGGTCTTTTCCCAAGGCTGTGGCATGTCTCCTCTAGAGTGACTGATGGCCTACGGACCCTGAGTCCCAATGTCTGGGACGTTTTGCTGACAGCAGTAAGACAAGTTACGGTCGCTTTTACCCCCTTGCCAAACCATTTCCATGCCCTGAAGGATCATGGAGAAAGGGAGGTCTGTGGCTAATGCTCCGTTTTTGCCAGCTCCAATGTGCTTGGCACTGAAGACACAGCGTATGCAGCACAGAGGAAGGAAAAGCGTGAAACCATGCTGCACGCTTCAGAGAGCTTTACAATTTCAGTAGATGGGACAATAAAATCCACTACTGGGTCCATTACAGAGACAGAGACACCTGCTGCCACAACGCGGGGCTAAGAGCCACCTTCACCCACGCAGAGGCAGTTCAATCACTAAGGAACATCAAATCCAGTCCAAACCAGAACAGCTTTGGTCCTGTCCATAACAAAACTGTCCAGCAAGTAAAATCTTGATCACATCTGTGCAGCCCCGAGACAGCTAAAGAAATAACAAGAGACTATTTTGCTCTGCCACTTGGGGCTCTGGAATGATGTGGTTTTTTACATGGGTCACAACCTTTGCCTGGATTACATTCCTCAGCACAAGATTTAATGCTATCTTTAGAGCCATACCAATCCAAGAAGTTGTCAGTGGTTTTACAGCAGTGGCAGTTTTGTTTTAAACCTCACTGTTTTTGTCATTATTTCACATCACTGATTAGCCTAGGTGGGAGAAAGGGAAATGGTATACTGTTCCTCTCACAGTTAGATGATCAGTGACGGTGAAAACTGTTTTCATGGTGTATCCATGGACACCTGTTCAAGCTGAGCACTCTTTTGTAGCACAAAATATCTGCTGACTTTTAAGGCAAAACATGCAATTATGATCTTAAATTAATTTAAATTAGAAGAGTTTAAAAAAGTATTTTTATCAGGCTTATTTTTTTCTACCTTTTTTCAAGACAGAAAAATAGGCAAACACATTCCTGCCACAATAAACACTCAGTACACGGATTTAAACCCAGGAACTAATTTTCATTAAAAACTGATGAATTGTGATGTACAGGTTTCTTAACTGAATTACTTAAGATCTTTTTAGTAGTTTGATCCAGCATAATTAGAATAAATAAGCACATATATGGTATGTCTCAAGCATATTACATTCTCTAAAATACGAAGAAGCATGATTTCCAAAGCAAATCCTCTGTAAATGATCAGCATACATCAAACATAGCTTAAATACCTTGGTCAAGCTGTTCTTCCATTTGCTTGAATAGACCAATACATCAGATCTGGGGTGTGTAGTTCTTGCCAGAGTGTACAGTGGTTTTTCAACTTTTTGTTTGGAATTGAGGAGGGAGAGAGCTACCTTTGTTGACAAACCGAGTGGATTTGGGTTGTTGGGACTAATGGTCCATGTAGAATAGGCGGAGATTTTTTGATCATTTTGCAGCAGATGCAATGGTTTTCTCTTCATGAGGTAACACCAGGTGAAATTCGTTGTGGTCTTGAGGCTTGGAAACGACAACTTCTCCATTTCTCCTGCATTCATCACAGCCAGCGTCGCTACAGGCTTTGCTTGGCCCGGGCTGCTGATGTGGTTGCTCTCATTACTGTTACTCGGGGACCTTCTTTCTTGGCTGCTGCTTACAGCCTTGAGAAGAGAACTCTGGCTATTGACTGGAGACAATTCAGAAGGTTTCCTAACTACAAACACTGGTGATGTGGAAGACTTAAGGTCTTCAGATTCTGGTGACTTCTTCAGGGTTTCTGAAACCCCAGTGTCAGATGACTGATGGTCAGGAAGATCTGAAGTACCGGCCTTGCTGCTTTTTCCATGCTGTGCAACAACATCAGGATCCAAAAGGTGATTTTCAAGAGGCTCTGTGGTGCAAACCTGTCTTACCAGAACTGGTTTCTTTTGCTTACTAGCAGGGTCATTAGATCTAACGTTCAGTGAATGCAGTGGTCTAGCATCTGTCACACAAGCAGCTCCACTCTCATCTTTAACACGTTTTTGCTGTTTTTCCATGGCAATATCTAAACTGTTTGCTGGGGAAAGCATTCGTTTACTTGAAGCTGTAACTTCTGGTTGAGGGAAGAGTCCGCTAACTGGCACCTTCTGAATGATATTCGAAGAGCTTGACAAAGCTGAGTTTCTGGTTCCACTTTCCGGTGGTGAATTTTCAAATTCAAATGTATTTGGCAAAGTCCTCTGATGATCTTTGTGAGATTTTGGCAGCTGAGTTTTGCCTTCAAGCGTTGGCACTGTCACAACATTTGTTTTGCAGACGGACTGATTTCCTTGATCCTGGGTCACTAAAATGTGAGGCAGAGGTGTAACAGTTGCGAAGCCATAGGATGGCATACTGCTCTGAATACGGACGGGAACCACAAAAGGAGGAATCTGATGCATCTGACTGCTGCAGTTATTAGGAACAATTTGCTTTAGAGGAGGCACAGAGTATGGATTAGACATGTCAGAGAGTTTTGTTTGCACTTCAAAGGAAGATGCATTCTGGTCCACCCCAACTTGACCTGGACCAGTCTGAGTTGATAAAGTATTTTTTAGCAATTTAGAAGAGTATGGCTGACCTATATGTAATGTTTTAACTTGAAGTTGGTACTTCGGAGCAAAACAGTCCTTTTTTTCATCAGGATGACAAGAAAGCGAGTTCGTGCTTGCTTGCGCCCCTTGGGCTGATGTTTTAGTAGATGGCTGGGAAGGCTGATGAGTCAAGGATGGTTTGCCTTGAATATTCAACATGTGATCTAGAGGCTGCTGAGCCGAAGACAGGCTAACAAGATTACAATTTTGAATCGCTGAATGAGGCCTGGAATTAGTCTGTGAATGTTGGGTACTTGATGGAAACTCCACCGAGGATTTGCCAGAGGTCTGTGGCCTGTGCAATGGCACTGTGGGCACATCTGTGGCATGAGCTGCCTGCAGAGAAGAAGTCGATTTCACTTGAGGCTGTTGATTTTCTGGAGCAATATTTAAAGATATTTGTCTTACAAATGGCCCCCTCCTCCTTTCTAGCAGAGGCACATGTCCAGCAGCTCCATTTGCAGATGACACTTTTGGAGCGGCTACCTCTACAAGCGGGACAGGTTTTGATGGAGACATGCTTCCACAATCAAAAGACTTACTCCTGTAGTCCACAACCTCCATTGAGGGCTGCGTGCAGCTGATTTGCTCTGAGGCGGCACGTCTCATTTCCCGGCAATGAGGTCCAGGCACTGCCAATGCATGTGAGCCAGCAGGAATCATGAGGAATTCTGATGACTTACTAACAGGCTCTGCTTTGGAAGGGTTCTCAGCCTTCAAAGTTTCATCTTTATCAAGTGAAGTTGAGAAACTGGAGGCATGAGACAAGCTACTCTCCCGACTTAGGCTTCTGGAAAGTGTGGAGTCAACACTTGATTCAGCAGATGAATGTTCCATTTCAGCCAAACGAATTCTCTTCTTCTTTGGTGGAAGCTTTTCTGTTGGCAATTTTGACAGCGTTTCACTGCGTTGTGGCCAGTTAAACCTTTCTGTCTTTTCTGGGTCGCTGCATGGGTTTTCTTGGTCTCTGTCTGGTTCTTCTGTGACCAGTATTTCAGGAACTTGGATGTTATGCTGGCGAACGAGTCTTGATGGCTGAAGTGGCGTGCTTCTCTCATTAGAAACTAATTGGCTTCCCTGAACTTCCCCTCTAGGCGGTTCTGATGACAAGGATTGGTGACACTGGGGAGTGCTCAGATGAGAGTGTCTGTCTTCTTGGATTACAACCGTATTCAAAGAGCGGTGCTTTGCAGCCTTGTTGGGCTCTTGAGAAGAAACTGGTGATACTCTTTCGAACGACTCCGATTTCTCAAATGAGCTATTTCTGCTCAGTGAATTGGTGTGCTGTATTACTGAAATGCCAGTCCCTTGTCTTTTCAACTCCACCTTTTCTTGCACAGCTGAACTTGCCTGCTTTTCAATGAGTGGAGCCATCTTTGGCTCAGTAGTCTGATCTGTGCCGCGAGCCACAAGCTGAATTTGGGAATTCTGAAGCAGAAGTTTGCTTGGTTGTTGTGATCCTACCACAGTTGTTGCACTGTGTTTTGACAGACTGGAAGAATTTGCTGGCTTGCTTTGGCCTTCCGTGTTCTTTGATGGTACACTCGTATCATTTTGCTGTGGGTCATCATCATCACCAACACTTTTCATTTTCCTTCTTTTCCTTATCTGTGGTGTCTGCTCCCAGACGCCAGTTGAAGTTGTGACTCTGTAGTGTAGAATTTGAGGCTGTGTACTGTTTGGAGCAGTTTTGTGCTCAGGCTCTCGGACTGCTGCTTTAGTTTTAGGTCCATGCAACTCTGAACAATAAAATTTCTTGTGGTTTTCAAAGTTTTCCAGTTTTCTATATCTGTTCCTGCAGGTTTCACATTCAAACATTGTTCCTCGCACCTGAGGGGACTTCTTTGTTTTTTCTAAATTTGATCCCTGCGCCAGCGATTTGCTCCTTTGCAATAAGGACTCATTTGATAAATTACACCCCAGATAACTTTCTTCTACAGATCTCACCGGTCCAAAACCTTGGCTTTCTCCAGTAGAAGAATCTTCTATTGCTGCCTGTCTAACCAGGGTCCGAGGATGTCCACCTTGGTTCAGTGGAGTAGCAGGTCCCGACACAAAAACGTCATCGTATAAAGAGCCAATTTTATCATCGAATGACTGGCTTCCTCGAAGGGGATGAGAGGGAGGTATTACATTAGGAGGTACTGCTGAGTAACTGGTGGTAGGCATGGAATTACTTCGTGTTATAGGTAAACAGTCCAGGGATGGCACAGAAAGAAGAAAAACTTGCTTTGATTTCTCAGTGGGTGTGAAAGGAGACTTTGGTATATCAGAGCTTGAGCTAGTTCTTCTTCCCATAGGCTTTAAATCAAACTGAAAAGAATCCTTAAATATGTAGGATTTTGGTGAATCTATGCTTCCTCTTCTTGAAAGAGATGTTCTTCTTGGTTTCACGCTATCTAACTGTTTGTCATCCACAACAGCTTCATTATCAGAAATTAACTTTGATATACGCTCCTCAAGAGTTTTTGTTGCCAAGGGAGGTCGCATTTGGCCAGAGAGAATAAGATTTTTTTCAGCACAAACAGTCTGTACCACTGATGCTACCACGCCACTTGCTCGTGGCACACAGGGAAGGTTTTTATTTGGATCTTTCTCAGAGGTCAACAATCCCCTTACAAAAGGAGCTGGAGGGCTCATTGTTTGATCGGCACTTTCGGAACGAGAGAAATAACCGGAATCAGTGCTACCTAAACTTCTAGGGCTCAAAAGACATTTTCCTTGCTGATCTTGAGAACCATCAGTTGCCTGTTGTCTCTGGAGCTGAGCATGCACTGGTCCTCCTGTAGATCCTGGCTGTTCCTCTAACAGGCCTGCTTCTACTTTCTGATGCTGCTTTATGTCATTCTCCTTGAATGAGGCTGTATGTGTTAAATTTGACTGAAGAGTTGTGACTTTAGAATCTCCTTTTCTCTGTGCTGCAGCAAGCTCAGGTGCTGGCTCTGTCACTTTTGGGCTATCGGCCCTCAATGGGGAAACATTTACAGGATGAACTACTACTTTTGGTAAAGCTGCCCTTACTTGAGGTTCTGCATCATGTAACGAAGAGTCACCTTGCATACAGTCTGGGTTGCTTAATGGAATAGGGCTTCCTTTCTGCAATGTTTCTGCACTTGAAATGACTTTCACTAATTGTGCAGGTTCCAGTTCTTGATCATCTTGTCTTTCATCTGCCGTGCCTTCATCTTCACTTTCACCACTTTCTTCCACATCTGAGTGAATGCTAAGTGCTTTGTCTGAGTCATGAGATAAGAAGAGGCCACCTGAATCTGGTTGTAGGACAAGTCCAAGTTTGATAGCGTGTGCATGAGATTTTTTGTGCTTGTAGAGATTGCTTTTGGTTTTAAATGAAAACCCACACGTCACACAAGGATACGGTCGCTCTCCAGTATGAGATCGGATGTGCTTTTGGAGAACACTGGGCTTGGCACAGGCCCGATTGCAATACTCACAGACGTATTTCCCTAGCTTTTTAGGCTTCTGGTCTTTCAAGAGGTTACATATTTGTTCTACACCATGGTTTACAACGGATGCTATCTGGGCTGAATTATACACGGGACCTATAGACAAGTGTGTTGAACTCGATGTGTTAATTGACAATGGTGAAGACGAACTAGCTACTAAAGGGTTTTGAGAAAAAACCTGAGTTACAGTGGAAGATGAGGTGTGAACGACAGACGAAGTTACTGCCATGCTGTAGATCTGCTGGAGCTTGGAGTTTTCTTGACTCTGCTGTTGCACCAGCGACCTAGTTAAACTTGGACACATAACAACCTGGTGATTTTGCTGACTGGTTTTAGTAATAAGGTCTTGTGAATGAGAAACTGATTGGCCTTGTGCTTGTCCAGTCTTGGCTGTTGTTGCTACATGCACATTGTTCAATGTACACGGGTAATAGGGAGGTCCAGCTGCAAGCTCCTGCTGTGACAAAGCAGACTGATTTTGGACACTTATTGTATTGGACGTGAGACTAGAAGAGGTGCTTACAGTTTTATTTGGTCTCAGTTTCTCTATTTGCATTCCATAAGGAGGGCACTCTTGTGCTAAGGTGTTCAGTTCAGGCTCCATAGCTTTTAGTAAGACATCGAATGCAGTACGTGTACATGGGGATGACGTACTGCAATCAACAAAATTAATACATTCATTACTGTCAGTCTTTGTATTACTTGATGAGGAGTTTGAGGGAGGCTTCCTCTCTGCTGAGTTCAGTTGGTTTATATCAGTATCCCTCGCTGCCTGTTTACACAAATCTAAGGATTGATGAAATGAAAGCTTTGTCTGCATTGATGTCTCAGATTTGGTTGTTTCAACACTTATCTCACCACTAAGTGCTCCCCCATTTTGTTTGGTACATTGATTTCCATTTTGCACAGGCAGGTGATCCTGTGCCGTGGCATGTTCAGAGGCATCCGGAAGAGCTTTCAGCGGTGAAGGGTCTACATTTTGCTTAACCTTGGCTTCAGCAGGGCTTCTCAAAGGCGATTTTGGTATTTTTTTAAGATGGTTTTCAGACACAATCTTTTTTCTTTTCACACCCTTAATTGTATCTTGGGTTCCTCTAGTACCAGCATCGGTGATTTCTGTTAAAACACAAGGAGAATAAAAAAGAATATTCAAACTGGATACTGCAGTATATTTTTTATTTATACCATTTTACCATCTCTAAGTTTCAACAGTAAGCCCTGGGGCAACAGGACTGTCCGTCTCTCCAGCCTCCAACAATTTCTTTTTACAGTAAATGTATCTTAGAGAAGATCTATTTTGTTTTCATCTAAAATGAGCAATGCATTCTAACTAATGCTTGAAGACATTACAAAAGTAATTCACTACAGGAAAAGCTTCAAAGGAAATGTAAGAAAAGAAAGGCTACTGAAGGAATATTTCAGCAACTCCTTTTCAGATAAGTAAAAGAAGCCTCTCTCTTGCACTAGTTTAAGAATTCAAATCATTATAGGAGGAAAATGAAGAACCAAGACACATATGTCATGTTTGTCACTTTTTCCATCTATATGCTCCTGTAGTCAAGGAATGAACACAACTTCCTCATGGTTATATTTGTAAGTAGATTTATCATGGAAATGGCACAACCACCCACACCATCTGTCAAATACTGTATTTCAGAGCTCCAATTACTGAATTTCAATAGCATTTCAGATGAGCAACTACTGTGGATGAATAAAATCAGTCACACTTAAATGACTTTCTATTTGTGCATCATAAAACAAAATAAACTAAATCTGAATTATTTCATTACTATCTACACTTCTTGCTGATTTTAAGCAGATATGCATGCAGAGTTTCAGGGGAGTAGGGAACAGCAAATGAATTGGAGCATTATTCAGCAGAATAATTTTGTAGCGAGCACTTATATATTTGTAGACAGTCCAATTCCCTCTATAACAAAAACCACACATAGACTGAATTTCAGTGTTGATACACAGAAACTTTTCTTAGTGGATACCCAAGTTACACACCTTTGTCTACCTCAAATGTATGATAATCTACCAGCTAATTTATTTTTTTTTTACTTCTGTCCTAACATAGACACAGTCATAGCCACTGCCTCAGCTAGCATCACTGGTAGCGCAGAGAAAGCTAAATATTAAATGGATGTAAATTCATTTTTTTAAGCTTTAACAACTCCTTCACCAGGCTGTTAGCAAAACCCCTACTCGTCTGACTGCCAATATTAAAAGCAAAGGAGAAATCCGACGTGACTGGAGGGCTGATGGCTCTGGGAAGGTTCAAACACACCCATTTTGGGAAGCCGCACTGAGTAACCCCACGCAGTTTTTCCTGCATGGGTAACTCAGGAACAGAGGTTTATGTGCACTTCCGGGTAAAGATCAGCCTCAAGACGATGTATAAAGGGACGGAATTCTCACAGTCAACTTCACAAGGAGGCAAGTGGAGAAAGCTCAGACTTCCCAGTACCCATCAACCCTATGGCCCCTTGGAGTGGCACAAGGACTGCCCTCTTGCAGAAACACCAGCTGGATTCCATGCTGTGGTGGGAGGAAAACCAAGGCATCGTGTGTGTCTGACAAGAGATACTGTAGCTTATGAACCCAGAGTGAAATTCCTGCTCCATGTGGAGGAAATCCAGGCAATGCCTAAAGCTTGACTAGCAGAAGAAAACGCAAAGTGACCAGTAGGGGAAAAAAAGCAAAGACGTTATGTTTTCTCCATGCTAGAGCACAACCCAACTGGGATGTGTGCTAATGCCAGATACTTGGAATTTCAAAATCTAGTTTCTGCCTCAATGCCAACTTAATTATACACATATATTCAGTTAGGGTCAACGGATATTCAGATTACCCCGCAAACTGAAAGATTAAAGACTACACATCACACAGTGTGCTAGTTTTGGCTGGGGTAGAGTTAACTTTCTTAGTTACAGTGGCTAGAATGGGAATTATGGAGTCTCGGCTGCTGGCTGGGGTGAAACCACAGCACACATAATTCATTGCAAATGTGGAAGCTCTGCAGAACCTGACCCATTCCTCTCCCAGCCGTACTAAAGAAAGCTTACCTATGAAGATTAAGAGTCTGTTCTGTCACATTCAGCAGTCCCATGAAAGAGATGCTTGAATCCCTTGCCAGAACTACTGACTCCAAATCCTAGTTCTGGTAATATTGTGGTCCTCTTGGGCATCCAGAAAGAAATTTCTGTGGTAATTGTTCACTTAACCCTTAAATGAACTTTGGATTTATTGCTGTATCATCAAAACCTATTCCTATGAGGCTGGATTTAACATATTCAAAGCTGAGCAGTCTTCCATCACAATGTTTTGTACTTTCCATTGCTTCAAAATTTAATAGTGACTTACACTAATAAGTTATCATTGATAATATTAATGGTGAATTCTTTACAATTCATAGTCTACTGCAACTGTTTTTTCTTCAATAACAACAAAAACCAGTTTTACACAAACCAAAGAGAAAATAACAAGGTAATTATATAAAAGCGTGCTTTTAGCCATGGTTTGGTGATCTCTCTGAAGCACAGCTGCGTTAATTGAGCATAAGTGATTTGGTTCCTTTTATGCACACACTGTAGCTTTTATGCTGTCACAATCATGCCTCCACACCGATCACACTGCCGGTGTTTGTACCAGAGCGCTACGGGAAGAGCTGGGCAGATTACATAGCTAGGAAAGTAAGAGTGCCATGAATTGCAAACATCCAAGCAAACATACACAAAAAAGGCTAAGGTGTTTCATACTGCAGCAACTGAACAATCAAATGATGTGGTGCTTCCTGGTATCTCGGAGTATTCAGTGCTACTGTTTCTGGGTTTCAACCATACAGTGCCAAAGAACAAGGATACTCAACCTACACTGTGTACTGGTGAACTGGAAACCAACACAGCTGAAAGATATAATGTGGCCTACGAAAGTGTTAAAGGAAGTAAAAATGTATCTCTAATCTATCAGTCAAGCAATTAAAAAGATTAATTCACTATGAATAACAAGATCAGAATTTTCCATGATCTCTTTACTACTTTACTTTTTAAAAATGCTGTTCAACACATGCCAAAACATAAAAATTGTTTGGGAAGTTGAAAAGAAAAGAAAAAAGAATAAACAAAGGAAAGTTATGCATTGCATTACATATAGAAATAATATTTTTTTCCAGTCTTCACAATCACTAATTGTGCTGCTTCTAGACCAAAAAAAATTCCAGTCTACAGAAATCATGAGAACTAATTTCTTACTTGTCTTTCTGCTTCTACATGTTTTGTGATCCCAGAGATGGAGTCACAGAATTGCTTTAGTGTACTTGTCTATAAAATCTTGTAAAATGCACTTTCTTGACAATGGCTTTACATGGCTTAAAAATTGTTTAAGTCCTTTGTTCTACCCTACTCCTGGATAATTCAGAAATCCTTATTATTATTCTTAATGGGAATATTCACTCAATATTTGCTAACAACCAAATTTCTGGTATATCCGGAGGAAAAATGGAACTACTGACAACTTTGCTTCACTTAGTTTTAGCTCGTCATTCTTTTTGTATAAGTCTTTGCTTTGTATTCCCAGTTTATGTTGAAGATATTCCACTGCACGTTTCTTAATCTACAGCTACATGATTGCACAAAGGTCAACTGCATCAATATTTCCAGAGGCATCAACAAAACTGGCAGAAAGCATCAGTCCCCAAATGCTAAACACTCCTCTGCCCTGCAACTTTCAGGAGTGTGATGGCTTGCCAGGCTGTCAGTGTACCCACATCCACAAACTGACACTGAACAAAAAGAATGTAAAAACATCGTCATGTAGAGAAAAAATATGCAGTTGATCTGCGTTTCCTTCCCTGCCACTCCATGTGCTCTGCTCACTCCCTCTGCAATCACCCAGCCATTCTCATCATTCAGTGGTAATTCCCCTTTTCCTCTGGTGGTGAAGTGGTACTGTTGAGAACTGCTGTCACCTCAATCAGATGTCTAAAAAGAATCTTTCTCATAATCTGTATTACACCAAATAAGACTAAGTTACCCAGGCTAGGAGAAGAGGGGACAATGCCACCGTGCTCAGTACCTGGCTTTTCACATCCCAGGGACACCAGAGCATCTCTTCTGTGCTTTGCCTGGTTGGCTTTGTTCTGCCTGCTCTCAAGATTCTCCACTTAATTTCTTTGCTTTGGCATGAATTCTGCACTCAAAACATTACAAGAAAGAGCTGATGTTTCTAAACATGACTTTGTTCACCTACAATTTCTCTGATGCACTTCGCTCTATGCACAGGAGATAGAACAAAAGAACACAGGTGTGATGGTGTAGATAGCAATCTGCAGAGTAACTCACGCAGCAAATAAGAGAAGTTATAAGTGATCTGATTTTTTCTTCCAATACATTTACTGGTGAACCAGACAGTGTGTTGACAAAATTATCTCAATGGCTTTGTTTAAGTAACTTCCAGAACTGCCTGTCTCAAAGCCTACATGTTATTATAACACCCACTCTCTTTCTCTCCCTTTTAATAGAGCTACAGGCTTGCACTGGAAGAAAAGAGAGTAAGAGGGAACCGAGGAAGGGCACCACTCCCTTCTCCCTCACCATGTCCACCCTGCAGGCATGGAGCAAGCAACCACTATCTATCCCTGCAGTCCAACGAGCAGCATAATTTTCGTCTCATGCACTCACTTTATGTTGCAGAATTTAAAAAATCACTGTTGGCTCTCATACAAAGACCAAACTTTCAAACCCAAGTGCCTGATCTTTAGTTCCAAATCTCTACTTCAGCTCCCAGGGCACTGCAAGTAAGACCAAGTCTCTTCTGAAAGTCTTCAACTACTAATTGATGTCTCAAATGAATGGCTAAGAGGTTACTCTGACACGCGACAATGCTAGTGATCCGAAGATGGAAGGGTTCTCAAAAGAGAGATGCTGTTACTAAGGATCTTATTTTGATTTAAGCTAAGCTTTACATACTCTTTAATTTTGATTTCACCAAAACTGTCAAAAGCACCAATGAATCACCTCACTGGGTCTCTTTCCATTAATAAATAAAGAACATCAATATGAAATCAAGAAATAAGTCTTGCTGGCAAATATGAGGCCACCAGAAATCACACTAAAATGCAGCAAGGAATAACTAAATGTTCATTTTTTAATAAATTACCTTTTTAGCTTCATACTGCTTCCTACATGTTAAGTGCAGCCATAAATATTTTTCCTAATATTACATTTTTTCCCAAACAACAAAACCTTGATTACATAACCAACCCACACAACAATGAAAACATTCACAGCCAACAAGTCAACACAAAGGTTTGAACAAGATTAACACAAGCGCCATGCTTGACTTTAAGTACAAATAGGATATGATTTTAAAGCAAATCACCAACAATTTTAACAGTCTTACTTCAGCTGCCTAATTTCAGACTTTTTGAAGTGGCCAGAGGGTGGTCACTCCCTGTTTCAGAGGTCAGGAGGCAAGTCACAAAACTTGGGGCACTCCAAGTCAGCAGTGGTATTTCAAAACCCCTGTCAACAAGATTAATGCATGTTTATGTACTTTTATTATTAAGAACACCAGTTCAAACATATCCAGAGCAGACCCTTAAAAACACTGGATCTGTATGCAAAGTGCATTTCGATATGGATTAGTTGAAAAGAAAATTAGGGAGGAGCTCTGACATTCAAAGGCTAAAGCGTTATGACAGGGATTGGATCAAGTGTTCATCTGCCAACATTTGTCCTTTTATTCACACCAGCAAACAGCAGATGATTCCACAGGGCACGGATAAGGTGAGTATGGCTTCAGGATTTCACACTGCCTGTAAGCACATGATTATTTTTCTTGCTTTTCTTGTTTTTAACAGACAATACTAAGCTCTGATTTGATATGTTCCTCTCATCCTCTCATCATTCTCCACTATGAAGACTCTGACTCCATGATAACCCCCTCCAAAACCACCTTTTCTCAAGCCAGAATGAGCCCTGGTCCCTCGTCTTCTCCTCAGAGGACAAATGCTCCAGCCTTGATGGTTGTGGTGCCTCAACACTGAACTCACTCCAGGTTTCTGATGTTCCTCCTACGCTGGGGTGAGTGGGGTGCTGGTGGTATAACTGGAGTATCTAAAAGTGGTCTAAGGATTGCTGAGTAGAGGCACGTAATTCCTTCCCCTGATATGGTCATGCTTTTATCCACACAGCCCAGGATGCTGTGGTCTCCCTTGCAGCCAGGCGTGCTGCTGGTGGGTGCCCAGCTTACTTCCCACCACACCCCCAGGGCCTTTCCACGGAGCTGCTCCCCGGACTGTCAGGCCCCAGCCTGGGGCTCCTCCTGCCTGGATGCAGGGCTTTGCATTCGTACCTGCAGAACTAATCCTCTGGTTGTCCACCCAGCCAGACCTTACCAACCTCACCGGGATACAGCAATACTGTGGCAAACAGTGTCCCCTTGTTCCCAACTCTATAATAGAAGCCATTTTATCATAGTTATCACGGTTTGCATCGATTTCCATTGTTATGAGACTGGAATAGATAAAGCTGAATGTCTGCAAAGTACTTTTGCTCACGTTCATACCCAAGACACTGTTTGCATGCTTCCACAGGTCTTCATCTTATTAATTCATCATGATCAGAATACACACCAATGACACATTCTCTCACTACGCCGGGAACAGCATCCCCAGAAATCCTGCTTTTCTATCTTTCTTTTTGCTTATTTCCTTCTTCCATTTGCAACTTCCATCGTGAAACAAATCCCAGCGCTAAATTCTGTTCACATTTCATCTTACTAATGGCAAAACTCAACAAAATCAATGCAATATAAAAACGTTCTGTTCATATGGAATTTTGGGGTTTTCAGCTAAAGACATTCCAAGAAATACCCATACTGCTGGCTACTAAAAGTAAGGAACAGCTAAAAACTAGCAAACATTATTTAATAATGTTTAGCACAAATGGTAAAGTTTAAACTACACAATCTACTGTTTCCACTGATTCTATATCAACAGGAGTGAATTGTGTGGAGGTATGTTACCTACTGAGAAAAGGAAGAAGTATTTCTTGGCTTTGAATAATGTTTCCCTGAAATAATAGGCCTGCCTGTACTTCAAACTAGCGTGAGGGGACAGGAGCTGGTGTGGGAGTGAGCAAGGGGCTCCTCAGCCCCCAGGTTTCAGCACCTCCCTCACCAGTGCTTGAGTTGCAAAGTTACACTGAAGCTGAATATGGAGAATAATGTCCTGGACTGACCGAAGCTACAGTGAAGAGATAGAGATAGAATCCAGTAATTAATTCAAACCATGAAAGGTTCTTCCCCGAGAAACAGGAACACACATAACCTCGTAAGTGAAATACGGCAACTGACAGGTTTAAAGGTTGCAGCCACAAAGGTGTCCTCTGGGCTAGTCCTCACACATGGTGAAATACCAGGGAACCGTTGCGAGGGCAGAGTGGATTAGCTTTTTAAATTGTGCAATAACATTTTAGCATAAAGAAAGGGAGACACCTTTGCCCCCAGGCACAGGGCTTGGACTTATGAGGAAGCTCTCCCATGATACAGTTTCATCTCAGACCTGAGAGCCTGCCAACCCTTGTTTGGCCTTGGGACAGGTAAAGAGTAAAAGATAAGCTGCAGTCTGGGGCTGTCTTCCTGGCGACACCTTTTCAAGTCATGGCTACTCACATCAAGACAACCTTGACTTCTGATGTAAGGACATAACTGCCCTATGCTAACAAAAGAAATACCTTCTTCAGAACAGTTTGGTCTCATTCTGTGCATCTAGCATCTTGACTTGAGAGAAGAAAGTAACAACCAGCAGATTTTTAGCCATAAAATCAGCATGCTTGATGAGGAAGACCATGAAGATCAAACAGCAATAAACATCTGATGACTGAGGTAACACGAGAGCCTCAACTGAAGAATTCTAAGGTCCATATGCAAACAGGAATCGAATGCAACACTTCACCACATCTGAAAATCTCTGACCAAAGTGAAATGGGATTTTTTTTCCCCAAAAAAGAATTAATTTCCTGCCCAGCATGAAACATATTAAATGAAACATGACATTTGATACTAATCGAGATTTCCCACCCTTATGGTGTAAGAAACCAGCAAAGGCTGAACCACTGTGAAGTTTCACAGGGCTTGACATTGAAAGACAGAGGAAAGGCAATGCAAAACCAGCAGACACTGACCACACAGGCCATGGTTAATGCCCAACTACACACATGAAATGGCAATGTATGAAAATTCAGTAAGGGCATATACTACAGTGATGCCTTGGAGATCAACAGCATTTTAAACATCCTGAAAAAAAATTAAAAATATTTACCATATTAAGTAGCCCTATGGCACTTATGTACTGGCTCTGCATTATAGCCCCTTAACAGCTCTATATTCCTATCTATACAGAACCCTTCATAATAATCTAAGAAAAGTAATCACAGCTTAAGTGCTGTTAAGATAAAGCACACTGACTGTGAGTAAGTGGAGAGACAATGTTATGATAACTCACATTACCAGCAATCCCAGCCTGAGAAGTTCTTCCTTGCTGGGCACTCCAAAGACAAGCAAAAAGACAAGATGCCTCTCAAAAGGCAAATTATTGAGCTCCCAGTCAAAGCCAAAGCAGAAACCAGTCCCACCTAATTATACATGTAAAAATAAGAGCTGCTTAAATATAAATAGTTAAAGAAAGTACATTTCCAGAAATTAACTAAAATAGCTCAGGGACATACGGAAAGTTTCCTTGAGTGTCAGGCAATGTTTTCAACAGTTTCACACCTAAAGTACCTGTTTATAATTTAAGCATGTCCAGTTGTTACTGGAAAGTTAGGATTCGGCTAGCAAATAATTAGAACAGCTTCCACCTCTAACATTGCCGAAGAAGAAAGGCCATGAAAATAGAATGATAGACAGGCTCATGAAACAGCAGCTAGTTTAAGGCTTTTCAGCAGAGAGCAACTGCTACATGGTCAGATGAGACACTGAATACAAAATACCCAAACATGAGTCTGGGGAGAAAAAACAGAAATGAAAGGAACAAGATGTTAACTAAACCATCCTTGCACATAATGATGTTCAAACAGAACAAGCTCCTTAGTCACATTCTCTGCATTTCTTTAACATAATCTTCTGTTTGAAAAGCAGGGATCAAATGGAGCAATTTCCATACTGCTTGTAGCAACTCACTAAGAATGAAGAGTAGGAAAGAGCTCACACCTAACAACCTCACTATTTAAAGACACAGAAAGGAATAGGAGGTTTGGCAAAGAGAGTAGGAAGAGTCCCATACAGCAGGTCTTTCTTTTGGGACTAAATGGTGCTGCGAACATGACAAAAGTAGAGTAAGTTCATTTGACTGAAATCTAGACACGAGGAATGTCCTAACCAAGGAATATCCAGACTGTAGGTCTCTCGTGCTGGAGGTAGGAATGAATTTCCCCCAGGGTAGGTTTGCTTCAGCATCAGTTGGAGGTCCCCAGTGCTGAGACCTCCGAGCTACTCAGAGCTCTGTCCTTCCCCCAGCCTCACCTGCCCTTTTCCACAGATGTGCAGAGTGTCTCTTTTTGCTCTCTCACACATCCATACACTCAAGGAGATTCCTAGGAAAGGCTCCATCCAGGTCAGCCCATAAGCATATAGTTACCAGAGAGTGGTACACTATATCCAACTCATCATTCATCATCCATTTATATATTGTATTTTCCCTTCTGAAGCAGACCACAGGAAACTAACAACTCCCTGAGCTAAGGGAGTATCAGGAAAGCATGAAAAAAACCACTCATTACTCATATGGCAAGGCAGACTACAAGGAAGCTAACAAGTAAAAAACCTTGCATTTCCACAACTGGCTTGCTCCCAGCTCACATCAGCTAAAATTAGCACCCTATTGAATTTACTATGCGCGCGTGCGTAGGTATGGTCTCAAATTAGCCAGTTTGTTAGCCCAGCATCCTCCCACCACAAAAATGAGCTTGTTCTGGCCTCAGATTTTATAAAGTTGCAAGAAATCCTTCTATTCGTTAAAGCAGGACCAAGCACAAAATGTTACTGTGTCTGAAAACACAGCCACTGATTTAACAATGTACTGTACAGTGGATTTGGAATAGATACTTTCCATTTACTATCAGGAAGATGCTTTTCCAATGATTGTTTTATAATGTTAATTTGTAAGATGTCCTTTTGAAAATTATACTTGCAGGTCGGAATCTCTTTTGCTGAACTGTCACTCAGAAAATTTGCCACAGCTGTCAGGAAAAGTCAAAATACTGTTACTTTAATATCCCATTAATGTTTTAACCAAGTTCTCATAATAGCTCCAAATGATGAAATGTTCAATTTAAAACTGTAAATCTGTTTGTCTGCCTGTCAAAACAACACCAGCTCTTGCTATGTCTAGCACCAGCAGTGGATTTACCGAGCAGATTTCAGCTGCTAGTAGTCTAAACTAAATGTACTAACCGAAGAAAATTAAAATAGAAATAACAGATACAGACACTGACTCACAATACAGGAGGTTTACAGGAGCCAGAAAACTTCCCTGAGTTAAGCCCATATTCTAACGTTGTCTCTCAGAGCATAGAACACATAAACATCTCAATTTTTACCAGTTTGCCCCCACTGGCAAAGTAGGGACATTAAAATGTACTTAACTGTTGAAGACAAGAGCAATGAAAAATGAGGTTAAATGATACCAGAGACTATTTCTGTTCCCACAGAAGTCAGGAGAATTTTCTCACTGTCCTTTGTGGGCACAAACCCCTGCGTTGAATGTGCCTGAAGACAGAAAGGACCTTTCAAGTTGTCACTGTTGTTATTAGCAGCACACAATGTTCCTTCAATGTGAAAACATCAGAGATTTTAAGAATAGATGTGACTTTAGGAAAACGTGAGATCTTGTACCACATGAGCCATAGACACGAATAGTTCCTGCATTAAGCCAATCGTGGCTGTCTGAGCTGATGTAAATATTTTAGGAAGATACTTCAGTCTTGAATTAAAGCCTTATAGATCGACACACAGAGAACAATTTAAATAAACTACCTCTCAGATAGATGTATTGACATATTTAAATGCAGATACAAACACTTGGTGAAATCAGAGATCAGGAAAATGCACAAGTGAATTGCATGAAATCTCACTGCTAAGTGGTAGTTTTGAACACTTCGAAAGTAAAAGGTAGGTAGTTCTGGTGTATGTCAAAAAAAATAAAAAGGCAAGCTAATCCTCTCACCAGCATTAAGTAACAAACATGACATTACTGTAACTTGCAATTTTTGAAGATTATATACTTCCATTTAGAACGACTGTATTTCTAGCCCATATGGTTGCTGAAGATAAGGATGAAAAGATGAAAAGAATCAAATGAAACTTTGGATCTTGCTTATGTACCTTGCCCAAAAAGTAAGGCAGTTTCCTACAGATACAAAACGGAAAGAAAATGCTTTGGACTAATGATAGTACATGGGTGCCACACAGCAGCAAAGAATCCAGAGAGCTCCTGTGCCTGTGAACCTCCTGGAAAAATCCAGGGAAACATCTGAGGAGGATGACATCACACTAAGCTAGTAAATCAAAACACGTAAATTGTTTAGCATCACATTTCCAGATTTTTGTTTGATATCTCCCCTTCTCATTCCACTTCCTATTTCCCCCAAGTGAAAGAATACACTATTGACTGCAGCTGTCTGGCTGTGTTCAACGCCAGTTTGGATGAGGCTTTGAGCAACCTAGTCTAGTGAAAGGTGTTCCTGCCCATGGCAAGGGGGTTGGAAGAAGCTGGAACTAGATGATCTTTAAGGTCCCTTCCAATCCAAACCATTATATGATTCTGTGATAGCCTAGGAAGCAGGGCACATCACCAGCATGCAGTGCTCCCACCTACTTTTTTGGAGAGGTGTAGCAGCAGAAAGCAGGAATGGGAGTGCCTGTGAGGAAGGGAGAAGAGGGAAGGGACATGGCTGCTCTTTTGGGGCCAGATGGTGGGCTGGTGAGAGTTGTCTGTAAGCTGGGACATGACAACATGAAAATAGCATCAATCTTTAAGGTAAGACATATGAAATGCTTTGTTTATCTAAGCAGAATGCTGGTATATTTATAATAATTTATTTCAAACTCCCTCTATAATTTTGTCAACAACATGCATTCATTTAACAAGAGGGATGACAAAACAGGGAGGGTTTGGAAGAACTCTGAAGATACAAAATACATCTACCATGAATCTGCAGCAGAACTTACTGTGAACTAAAGCCTCATGATCACATTTATAAAGACAAACCTCCTCACTCAAATCTCAGTGCTGTTCAGTTTACCAGAAAAATAATATTCTGCTTAAAAAAACAGCAGATGGGCAAACAAGGTAAAGGGCATTTAATTTTGATTGCCTCTCCTCCATGCCAACACACTGCTTCGAAGGGACTGCAAGTGTGGGAGGGGAACATATGTGCATGTGGATTGTGCATCTCAGAGAGTATTTGCTGGGGAATGCAATCTCTCCTTTCTTTTCTCTTTCTATGCACAACAGCTCAAAGGTCTGCTCACTCCATGGGTGGTTCCACACAGCTACACTGGAACTGAAGGAAGCAAGTGGAGAGTTATGTTCTGCATGCAAACAGTGACTACAGAGCCACTCCAAACACTGCTTCAGCCTTTAGGCTTCAGAGACAGATCAGCACTCACTGAAAATGATGATGGAGGCTTCAGGAAGCCCCATGACAGAGGCTGGAAATAAAGGTGTACTTGAACAGCACTCCAGAAGTTGCTTGGACCTTGCTGGAGTCCAAACCTTGCTGGAGGGCTTTGAATGGTTCTGTTGAGGTGGTTTCTCAGTGAGCACTGACAGAACCTGCTGCCATCTGAACAATCACTGATCAAATCGAGCAAAATTCTCGAACCTGCCAACAATGTTTCTGTATCTCAAGAGAAATTGAAGAGGCTCTACTAATATCAAAGCATAAGACTCTGGAAAGAGAGCTGATCTGGGTGAAATTCTGATACTGTCTTAGGGACAAACCCGAGGTACCTCTGGAAGGTATCAAGACAGATCTGCCACAACTGCCCTCTGGAATAAGTGACAGCAACTTAGAAATTCATCTTCACAGACTAAAAAGTGAACAGCTATGCTGAGGATCTGAAACTGATGACACAGAAGAATAAACAGCTTAGTATTCAAATTCCTGCATCTCCAGCTGAAGGCAAGAAACTGAAAAAGCTCTTCAAGGAATGTGGAAAGGATGGAGTGAGAAACTACAGCAGCTTGATTGATAAGCAAATGACAGACTCAAATAGGTGCTAAATAGACCTTAGCACAGACCCTTTAACTCAAGTGGGTACTCCAAAAGGAGTATTCACTATCAGAACTGGCAAACTGCAAGGGACCAACATAACGCAGGGATCTGAAACTTAAGTAACAGCTTATTCCTTTCTGCTATTTACGGCATTGCCTTTTCTGGGGGTGAGACTAGGTGTGCTGCAACAAAAAGAGCCACCAGAACATGGATCCTCCTGGTCCACGCTATGGAGCACAGACCTTGAAGGAAAGGTGATGTTCAGTATGTAACTATTCCCATGCTTTGTCTGAATAAAGTCAGCTGCAATTGTTGAGGTAGCAGGTAATACAAAGCCTCCAATCCATAAGAGAAAAAACAGGCTTTTCCTTGAAGCTAGACAGAGAGATACTTTTCTGGGAAGAAATCAGGAGAAGAGACTGACAGATGCCTGCATGCCCTTAAGAAGGTCTGGAAATATGAGTTCAGGATGGTTTTGTTATATTGTATACAGCCTGCAGAGACAATCAGTAACCTGTTTAAAATTTTACCTATTGAAGAAACAGGTACAGACAGTACACCCATCTCCCCTTTTCCTGCATGTGCTCATTTTGGCTGGGATCGAGCTAATTTTCTTCACAGAGGCTTGTATGGGGTTGTGTTTTGGATTTGTGCTGAACACAGAGTTGGTAATGTTTTCATTACTGCTGAGCAGGGCTTGCATCGTGTCAAGGCCTTTTCCGCTCCTCACACCACCCCCAGCGAGTGGGCTGGGGGTGCACAAGGAGTTGGGAGGTGACACAGCCAGGACAGCCGAACCCAGCTGACCCAGGGGATATTCCAGACCATATGGCATCATGCTCAGCATATAAAGCTGGGGGAAGAAGAAGGAAAGGAGGGGGACATTAGGAATGGTCATTTGTCACTGTTACATGTGATGGACCACTGCTTTCCTGGACATGGAAGAACACCTGCCTGCTGATAGGAAGTGGTGAATGAGTTCTTAGTTTTGCTTTGCTTGAGTGCCTTTTGCTTTATCTATTAAACTGCCTTTATCTCCAACCAGTTTTCTCAGTTGTACTCTTGTGATTCTCTCCCCTATCCCACTGTGGGGGAGTGAGCGAGCAGCTGTGTGGGGCTTAGTTGCCAGCTGGGGTTAAACCTTGACACTGCAGAAAGTCAAAAAATTGATGAAACACAGGCAGCAGCTTATTCAGAGAGATGAATTCACACCTGACAAACAACCAGGACTGCCTGCAAGCCTAAACTCCAATGAGGCTGAGGAACACATGCATGTCTCCAGTCCATTCCAGACCACCCTCTAGTCTGAGGACACAGCAATAGCCATGAATGAGAAGGAGAACGAAGAAATCCATCTTCCATCTTATCCAGAAATTTATCATTGATCCTTTTGGCTGTGACATGGCAAGAAGTAGTCACCTGAAATGATGGAGTCTTAACAGCCTGAGAGACCCCAGGATTGGTAGGCAATACAGAGCATACATCAGGCCACGAGATGGTCCTTTTGGAAATCTGTCATCTATTTTCTGGCAAATCTTGGTGCTGCTAGAGTTTGTCACCAACTTGAGTTCCCTGAACATTTTCAGAAGCAGAGAGAGAGAAGCAGTCAGCATTGCTGACACCAAGCATGGAGATACCCAAGTTAGTTCCACTAGTCCTAAGGAACACAATGATGGTGGTGGTGGGGCTAATGTACCTAGGACCCAGAGTGCTGTGACAGGCAAAGAACTGCTGCAATGGATAAAGCAGGAAACAAAATGCTTACAGCATTTCAGGGGCTGGACTCTTTCTGAGGATGACCAAATCAGAAGCCTCTGTGGTAATCACAAGGATCTGAGAGAACTTGACTTTACTTGTCTGGAAGGGAGAAGACAAGAGAGATGTCCTTGGGATGGCTTTCTTAGGCCAGTGGCAGATCAAAGATAAAGCAGTTGCATTCACCTGAATGCTTTCCAGCCCACAATACCCACTGAGTCCCACACCAGAGAAAACTTTCACTGCCTTCTCAAGCAGAAGTTTTGTCTAGTTCAAGCTCACCATCCCTTCCAGATTTTAAAAAAACACCACGTGGAGCAAGACCTTCTCTATCAGACTAATGAAACCCTGTACCTGTGTCAGAAGTCAAAATTCGGCCCCAAAGCGGGGGCACACCCAGTGTGTAAAACAGTCAGCGTTGGGAGACAGCAGCAAAGACAAGAAGCATGGTTTCTCCTCCTGAAAATTCAGAGTGGCAATTGGGCAGCAAAGAGAAAACGAAAAGACATGAGAGTTAGCCACCTTGCACACTCACCGAGCAAGAAGCTGAGCACAGCTCCTAATGAACATGTTTCTGGTCTCAAGTGGTCATTTGAATCAAGGCCATCTGAATATCCGTAATTTGTGGACTATCACTTCAAAAAATAAAAAAGCAGGTCCTCCAGTTGCAACTTTATATTAAATAACCAAGGTGCAAACTTGAAAACTATGTCTGGCTCATCTGTGCTTGAGTCCTACTCCAATTTGCACTTAATTGGATTACTATAGCTAATGGCAAAATGAGGTGTTAAATACATGTATTTCTGTAGTCAATTAAATTCAACTTAAATCCCACACATGTATAAAGTTATGATTGATCAGTGCACAATGCTATTCAGCAGAAACTCAGCACGATTAAACTTATGAAAAACTCCTCCCCGCAAATACATTGTGCCACTGACAGCTTCTCTGACAGAGCAGTAGTTAACTTATGATAAATTCCACAAAATTACATTTCTTAATCATTTCAGATAGGAAATAAACAAACCTAAAGTGATCTAGATGAACTGAAAACCAAAATAAATTAACCAAGAGGAAAAAGATACAATCATACTTCACATGAATCTGTATACACTGGATTGTGATTTAAAATAACTTACTTGAATATGTGCATATTTTTGTTTACTTGTTTAGCTCAAAACATGTATTTTGTTTTTTTCACCAGCCATCAGAGTGTAAAGCTTCAAATAAATAATTTTGTTTACTTCATATTACCAAGACTGTCATCTATTCAGGCATTTAAGAAACTAAAAAAATCCCACAGTGGCAGACGACAGTTTTAATTTGAAAAGAGTAACTTTATTATCTCAGTTATTTCTATATGAGTTTTCAATGTAAAAATTTAGCTTTCAATTTCCAGCCATAAGAATTTAGGCTAGAAGCCAAAAATTAAGTCAAATCTCTTTGATTCTGAGACGCTGAAAGCCAAGTGCTACCACCACATAAACCTTTGTAACCCCATCCCTTTCAGAGTACATCACTAAGTTTACACTAGAGAATTATCTTCCTTTATGCAAAGATGTTACTGGGCCACACACGAGAACAAACGCCTGAAAGCAGAGGTTAGCTCCTCTTTAGCTTGAACACGTCCATCACAAAAATTCATCCAGAGCAGTATTACTTTTGGGGGACCAAGAGCAACAAGAACAGACAGGTATACCTTATGTGCCAAGTTTTTCAGGTTTGGATGACAATACCACTTATCAATGATACAATAAACAGAAATACATAAGAAATATTTAACAGAAGGTCTAGTTTGTTAAAAAGTCTCTGCAAACATTTGAAAGTCTGCTATCTAGCCACTTACGTTTTTTCTCTTCCACCTTTTACAAATGCACAGAGCAACATCACAGTCCTGGCACTCCTATCAGACAGTTTGTATTAAACATCTTGAAATATGAAACCAGCTACAAGTTTGGAGAGAAGAAAGATGAGCAAAATATGGATTAGATTTATAAAATTATGAAGGCAGTGGATAAGGTGAGTGTAGAACTGCTATTTAATGATTCACAGCGCTTGAGCTAGGGCGCACCTGTTGAAAATGGAAGAAAAATTGGAAATTGAGGAGAAAAGATAAAATCATGTATTTTTAATGTCATTGCTAGAGAACTACTGCAGTTTGCTGCCAGAAAATGTTGGGTGCAAACAGCATTTAATCAACTGTACTCATAGATAACAGCTCCATGAAAGTCTAGATAATAAAGGGATGAGGCAGACATCCCTAAATCCAATGTGTGTGGACTTCATAAGGAATAGGCTAAAGAAAGTGGCCAGGCTTGTGTGCTCTTCTTAAACAGTAAATCCTACTTCCTCCACTGGAGACCAAATGCTGGGCTGGAGAGATCCTGCTTAGATCCACTTGGGTATGTCTTCTGCTCTCTAATAAAAAAGATTAAATAAAAATTCAAAAAGTTTTGAAGTTCATGGTTTTGAAAAAGATAATAAGCCTTCCAGGAAAGAGCATCAACAATTTACAACACTGTTCACAGATGTGTCACAGGGCAGATGGGCAGCTCACTACCACTGAAAGGTAAATGCCTACCCACAAAAAGACAAAGCACTGACACCAGATACTAGAAAGTATCTCATCTGCCAAACCCCGCAGCCCAAAAGAAGTGAGGCTGCTGCTGCTCCATGCCCCCAGGTCCAACCAGCAGCAAGGCTGAAAATGTTCTCCCAAGAGGGACATATATGCAGCTCAAACACATACACGCCATACATACGTACACATATACAGACATACAGATCCTGGACAGACACTCTGAGCACTCCTACCTCATCCTGCTCCTTGATCTGGCTAAGCATGGCAAAGGTCCACTAATGGAACTGTATCTATGCATCCAAGGTGGATTTCACTAGCAGCTTGGCCCAGAAACTCAGTCTGCCCAGCAGCCACCCCTGGATCCCAGTCTCCCCACTTGCTGCACCTGGATGTATCAGCCCTCAGAGTTGCAGCCCCACTCCAGTTGCTGGTACAGAGCACTACACACACAGCCACAACTGTTCAGGATTCCCCTGTTTCCTATAGCCCCCACTTCTGTATGGAGATATTGAAGAGACAGGACAGACCGTGCTGGTCAGGAGCAGAACGTGCCCAGACAAGTGTCCTGCCCAGCCCCTGCCAGCACACAAATCAACCCTTTTATTCAGCTATCACTCTACTTCCCAGATACGTTCCTTCCCGTATCACCTATATGGCTCACTCTCTCCACCTTTTCCTCATCTCCTAGACATTCCAGGTAGTATGACCTGAGCAATCCCCAAAAGCTTTTCCCCTGCACCCCGCAATGTGTCCCACACTTCCAGCTAGCAACACCGTTAGTCCAAAAATGAACTGCAGAGCTGTTCCCCGACTGCACATGGTGATGGTTTCACTCTTGGACACGGGCTGGGGCTCTGCAGGCACAGGCTTGAGCGGAGACTGGACAGGTTCTCCCTGAGTCCTTAATTTGGGTTTCTTCCTGCCCCTGTGCTCCTCTAGGCTATGGAGATGACCTCTCGTGGCTCTCCCATGATGGGCCCAGTAGTAACCTGGCAGAGTTCTGTTTGGGTTCCCCACTCTGTGTCTGGGCATCTCCACGGTATGCAGATGAGATTTATCACACAACCAAACAAGTATCACTGCAGTCAGCCAGCCCTGAAATGCAACAACTTTCCACCAGCTTTCTAAGATCTAACACACAGATTATATCTGCCACAGGTCATCTGTTTCTTAAAATAAACTGTGATGATCAGTCCCCTTCCTCAGCATCTGTTGGAAATCATCATACTGCTCACCATAAACCAGATACGGTTATTAATGATTAGGTAAATCACATAATGAACTAAGGGTTAGCACAGGCTATAGTCATCAATGTGCAGGTCCCTAATGCTACAGCTTCAGCAATCTCATCAAGGTCAAGGCAGCTACTTGAGTGGTTAAACAAAGCCTTTGTGTCTCAGCTGAAGTGGGACATTGCAGACACAGCCCCTGATCTGCAGACAGACATGCCTGAGGCTTCATCCAGCACCCAGCCCAGACAAGTCTTTTCACTGACACAGGAAGGCTTTGGACCAGCCTCTAGGATCACAATACTTTATTTATTTTCTATTTTATTTTTTGGGGGTTGTTATTACCTCTCTGTTGGTCTTCTGTTCCATTAAGTTGTTTTTGCGCTTCTTCAATTTTGTCTGCAAGAAACAGAAGTCACTATTAAAATACATTTATAAAAAAGGCAAGATTGTAGTAAGTCATTTACTGAAATCAGTCTTGAAATATCTATTTATATTTAGGAGTGATATCATTCATGTGTAAATATGTGGTACATTATGAGTAATACAACCATATAAAATTTTATCATGTTTTACCAGGGAGGTTACTGACATGTTAAATTACACGGAACCACAGAAAGAAAAGCACTGGCATCGGATCTGCAGTCAACAGCTAATCCCACTGTAGCTTCCTACCATCTATAATAATGTGTGCAGTCAGGGGGCTCTTTGGAATAGGTATTATGGTGCATTACAGAGTATTTTAATAGAGTTTTGAAAAATGCTGTTAGAACAAGTCAATGTTGCATTAAACACGGTGAGAGGAACAGCAAACAGGATTTGCTAAGTGAAGCAATGGAGCCAATACTGTCACACGGGAGCAGCAGGGGGCGAGTGGTAGCCCCCACCTTATTCCTCTGTGAAGCTACCAGAAATTCCCACAGACACAGCAGGAGCAAAAGGAGGCCCTGAGTCTGTACTCCCAGCCTGTCTTTGCAGTTCACCTGCTGCCCCTCAGACACAATTCAGGAACAAGAATTGTGCTTCTCCTGCTGTTGCACAGAAGGTCCCGTGGGAAGGGGGAACCTCATTCTGCATGTGTGCACGTTTGTCTGTGCAGAGCAAGAAGCAAGAAAAGGCGCAACTCGAGTGAATAAAAATTAGACACGGATTTTCTTTTGGTAGCAAACAGTCCTCTGAATGGGTTCAGGATAAAAGGTTGTGTTGGTAAGAAGCAGCAGCACTGGGAGAGGCTGAGCTCTCTCTCTGGATGTTCTGAGCATCAAACTATGGCCTGACTGACCAGTATCTGAGCTTGGAATACTGCTTTCAGATATAAATGATCATTTTTTTAAAAACCTGTGAAAACCTTTTTTTATTGTATTGTTTTTTTCTTTTCCCCTGGTGGTGTCAGTTTTTATTGAACTAAATTGAAAGAACAGAATGTAACTGGATTCATCCTAAACCTCGCTGACTCTATTGGTACAATTCAAGAAATACCAGACTTCATGGCTGCCATACACAGAAGGAGAAGGACAGCTCTGCAGTCCTCACCTCTTTCTTCACAAGCATGGAGGCTTTACTCAGTCTGACTTTTACTCACTTTTGCTATACAACACAAGGTTTCAGAAAATGGCCCGTTCTTCAACACAATTCTTAATACATGGGTTTAAATGACTTCTCTATTATTTATCAGCTGAACCACTCAAGCGTGTTGGAACCATTTGTTCACAGTCGAAGTCCGATATTGTTTCTTGATTATTTCCTCAGTAGAACCAAATAATTATAACTGAATCAAACCCTTCTTGCAGCTTTTAAGACTGAGTTTTGTTGAGCTCACTCTGGTTCTGCATTTCTGTTTTTCAGAACAAGTACCAGATTTCCTTTCTCATTAAAGCTCAGAAACTTCTCTGTCATACATTGTTCCAGAGAATGAACCAGAACATCTCACAAGGGTGTTAACTGAGCAGACTCCCAGGGCTTCTCATGAGAAAGACTACTACTGCAATTTTAAAAGCCAGATTTCTTCCTGCTTCCTCTGGGGTTAGTGAGACATACAAACATATTTAAAGGAAAGTTTTATCACATTTTCTTTTGTACTGACTTACTGGCAGCTGAAGAAAAACACCAACAACTCAAAAAGAGCACAATCCTTCACCATCTCTTTACCAAGCCAGCTATGCAGGCTTACTTTAAACACAGAAGGCTCGATATTTAATGCTTTCCTGGATTATAGCTATAGCTGAAATACTAAATGTGTTAAGACATTTTTTGGTAGAAAGGGCTGTAAATAACCATTTCTTACCAAAATAAGAGGAACTGTAAACAAAGCATCTTTTATATACATGTGCCACTAATACTGTCAGAAGAAAATGTATCTAGCAATCGTACGCTGTTTTTCCACAGACTGTTGTTGCATTACAGAAACATGACAGAATAAGCAATTTACAAAGCTGCAGGACAGCTGTTAAAGTACATGAACACACAGGAAAAAAATAAGTATCAACAAATTAGCCATGTAAATGCAGCTGTAGGTTTTACCAAAAGGCAACAAGAAATCAAACCTATAGTTTGGCTCTCAAACTCACTTCCCCTATGCTTAGTGATATATTTAATGCAGTGATATATTTAATTTATATTTAATGGTGCTCCTGCCTTCAGAGTAAATGCTTTGTCAACAAAACTTACACCTAAGTACATAGAAAACTGTAGTTTCATTATTAAAATAATTATCTGCATATTTCACATAAATGCTACAAGAAATATATGCATTTAAATTCACAATCATCCTACTTCTTAGAGAAAAATTACTTAAGTATTTTGGAATCGTGCTACATGAGATGGTTAGAAAGATTAAAGGCTTTGATCTCCTTAACTGAATTCTCTCTCTCTTACTGGAAAAAAAAATCAGTTCCTATCAATAATTCCCAGCCACTTCTTTGTCAGACTGTAATCCCAAACAAAGAATCACAGATAACAGGAATAATAGCTAGGTAAACAGGTGCTTGGTACATAGCCAGAAAGTCTCCTACACTTCCTGCATCTACTGATACGTTTTCCCCAAGGAGTTATATTTGCTGTGTATATTTCTTCATACCTGTGGCGGTATCCCTGTGCAGAACAGTTTTGAACACTGTGAACATTGAAAAATCTCGGTGTTGGTGCTGGAAATCAAAAGCAGTGATCTGGACTGTAAATGAGGCGTGGGTATTAACATCAGTCTGGGGCTAAATGTTTTGTTAGGGCCTACATCCTCCTAATGGCCAGCATCACATGCTACCTGCTCTGGCTATTACACCACGGCATGTCTAAACCATCCTACGAAATCTGCGGCAGCTGCTTCCCGCTCTGCCGCATTTTACAACTACAGATCCTACACAGCCGACTGCCTGACAAACCGCTGTGTTTCAGGCTGGAGGGAAGAACTGGGTTATCCCTAAGGGCCATGGAGCAGGCGGCAAGAGCAGGCTTAGAGCCAAGTACCCCAGCAACACCAAAAGGCAGCCTCTCCAGGTCTTCTGCCAGCTCTCACGTACGCCAGCAATAACTTGCTAACTACATCGAATTTATATTATCCAGTCATCTCCTTCTCTTGTGTGCCATTAAATTAGCTGTATGTCAAACATCGTAAGGAAAATTATTTCAGACAATATACCACATTCTGTCATAATTACATTATAGGTGCTCTAATGGTGCACATCTTTGAAAACACTTTATAAGCAAATATATAGCACACGAAAATCATCTGTAAAGCCCAGGAGGAACTGAAAACTGAGAATTCCTCTATTAATTGCAAATAATATTATCCAATCCAATAATTGCTTGGTTTAATATTATTTCAGAATTAAACCCGTGATACTGTCTAACCTGAACATTTTACAAAGGAAATATTTCCTTATCACTGGAATATTATCTACTTCTACTAGGATAAGAGAAAGCCATTTAACTAATGGAAATTTCTAATACCTGGTAGGTATAGTACCCTCTTCATTTCCCCTAAGTGCCAGAATAGTACATATCTTGAGTACTTTAAGACCTATGCTAATGTCCCCAACCTTCAGCAGACAGACTCCTGGAGTAGCACACATCTAGAAGCAAACGACAGTGACAGACACACTCTCATTGAAGATGGGACACTTCTCACCAAGTGCTTACTAGAGGGGAAAACATGGAGCCGCAATGAAAGAGGAAATCATCATATGCATTGCTGTAGAGAATGGAGATTCCATGTGACAGCAATGCAATGAGCCACTGAGCCAGCTCTTGGTTATCCCAGGCAGGTGAATGCCACAAAAATGCAAATCACATGTAGCATCATATAATAGTTTTACTTATATATTATATATATAAAATATATATATACACACACATACCTTCATGTGTGTAAAAGAAAATGAAACAGCATGTGCACAATGGCTTTTCTTACTCCAGCATGAAACCTTTTCATGTTATTCTCGAACACAGCTCTCCCAGCAGGTATCTGCTGTGTTGAAATATCATCACATTCCTTGAGGTTTTAAATATATAATGTAACTGTGCTTTTTAGGAATGCAAGGAAGGAAACTGGCATGTAGTGAAATATGCTTCTTGTTTTACACACCTCCCGCTGTGATAGATCATTACGAGGATACCAACAGTCTGAATTAGATATGGTGGTGCTGTGGTGGGCTTTTAAATGAAAAAAATAAACCAGATTTTTCAACAGGTTTACAGTCTCTATTTTTGGTCTTCACTGAAAGATATAACCTCACAGATTTTAATTAATTCACAAATAAATGTAATTTACAGGGTTTTTTAAAAATATATCACTCCATTAATGTATAAAACCTTGAACATGTCTAGTATTCTGTGTATTAGATACGCATCATGAATTTTCAGTAAGATTTTAAAGGCCTTATTTATATGGTGAGTTAAGGAAAATAAAGGCTTAGGAACTTCAGCAAGGAAAGCAGAAATACTGAAAAGTGTGAGGTTTGCAAAATATAAAACCAGTAACTTCTGACAGCAATTTAAGCTGGAGCACAATATATTTTCTAGTTGGGTGTTTGTTTGTGGGTTTTGTTCTGGTTTTTTTTCCATCTCCTTTTTTTTTTCTTTTGGCTCTCAAGTGTCCCCAGAGCAGCACAATGAGATGACCTTGTCCTGTTGAACAAGTCACCCTGCCCCGTACAGTGACAACACAGAGGAACGAAGTCACTGAGGAAGACCTACTTTTAAGCCTCCAGGAAAGCTTACAGGGCAGTGGTGAGTGCGAAAAGTTCATTAAACTTTTGAAAAACACCCAAACCCGAGTATATTTCATTGCACATATTCGCATGTGTCTGTACCACTGTAAATAGGGGAATTTTTTGGCTTCTTGTTTAAGATGTACAATTGCTGCTTTAAAAAAATAAAAAGTGTTTCGTGTTGGTTTTCTTTAATCACACATACTCCAGTTATGGACAAGTATTAGCAGATTTAGACCATTATGGATGCTGAGAACAGGCTGTGACATCAAAACTTTTAAAAATACAAGCTTATATCTTGCCTGAAAGGCTAGAGTTATATCTTCAAATATTTAACCAAAACAACTGGAAGGAAAATGTCAGCATGTTTTTTCCCTTCAGTTAAAGACAAGAACAATTCTCAGGCCTTAGGCCTGAGTCATCCTAAAAATACCTCCTGCAAAACAGCTTCAGATGGCAGCAGATTTTCTTCTTGCTTTCTCATAAATCGCACTCTCTCTTACCTTACTGCATCAGAAGACACTTGAAAAGTAATTTAGAAAATCACTTTGCATTGGTTTTTAGATGGACACAAAGAAAGATGTCACTTCAATTATTTTTTCTTGAATTGATCATCTAGATCAGGGGCAGAAAAGAAAATCAAAGTGACAAAATATTCTTCAGCTGAAGTACATTAATGCAATCAGTCTGTATGCACTGGGCAGTAACACTGAAAACAATTGTCAGGAGGTTTTTATTTGGGGGTGGGAGAGGTGTGTGTACAGCTTAAGAAAAACACTGATGAAAGTTCAAAATGCTGCATTTTCCACCACTACTTAAATTGAGAGAGCAAGTGAAAAGAGGCCGAGTCCCTGCATGGAAATCTCCGTCTTCAGACTACTGAAACCCGCCAGGCTAATGTGCCAGTAACAAAGTGCTTCACATTTCACTGGATGAGAAGTATGCCTGGAAGCATTTATTATTAAATAAATTAAACAAACTAACAAAAAAAATACCCTGAACACCAGACGGGTGGTACAGAGCAGCACATTGTATGAATCATAGAATGGTTTGGCTTGGAAAGAGCCCTTAGAGATCACTTAGTTCCACCCCCCCAGTCATGGGCAAGGACACTTTCCACGAGACCACTCAAAGCCCCAGCTAATCTGGCCTTGAACATCTCCAGGGCTCAGATTTGACATGGAGGACCTGAGCACAGCCCCAACATCCCATGTGAGCCATTTCACACCTCCCCCAGAGGGAAGAGCCGTGCTCCAAGCAGCAATGCCCATGCAGTGCAGGCAGGGCAGGAAGGGCAGCCACATGAAGCCAACGAACGAAGCAATGATGATGCAAGCTTGGAGCATTTCCCGGATGGCAGGTTCCCTTGGCACAGCAGGCAGTGTTTAATCCCAAGGCACCCTGCCTGCAGCTGTGGGTACCCACCTGGGATTGGGGAGCATGCAGAAGCGCCCACGCTCCACTGCAAGGGGGCTGTGATGCTTGTCTTTCCCTTTTGCTAGGAGGAGGAAAGGCTCTTTACAACCTGCTAAAACAAGAACGCTGTAGTCCTAATGTGTTTTGGTTAACTGAGATGAATCCCAAGACTTCCTTTAACTAGCTAATTAAGGAAAAAAAAAAAGAAAAAAAACCCTAACCCAAAACCCCAGAGTCTTGTCTGTACAAGAAGCCCATTAGGTTAATTGGGAGGTGGTGCAGCCGGTGGGATGCTGCCTCTTGCCGTTCCTCAGGGAGCATGGAGGCTCAGCAGGCCCCTGCACGTCCCCACACCGCAGGAGAGCCTCCAAACCTGAAACCCAACCAGCCGAGCAGGGGTTCCGACTGCACCCTGGGCATGGCACCGCCGTCCCTCAGTGCTGAAGGAGGGGACCCTGCACCCAGGGCTGCAAGGGCAGGCAGACACAGGCAGCTGAGGATGCCTTTGATGGCCCCAAGTTTCCACCACCACCTTCCTGCCACAAAGCAAACACCTTCAAAGCTGGCAGACAGCAGCAAGAAGGCATTTCACGAAACCCACTGGACAAGGCACTCTCCTCACTCAGATTTAAATCTACTTTTAATTAGACACCACTCTTCTGTCCCCATACATTTCCCTTTTCCAGTTTAATGAGGAATGCTCAAGATTAAAAGGAAGAGATCAGATGAGGAAAGACAGTCTCTTCATCTTTGTAATTTCATACTGTGGGAACTTGACACTTTTTGGCGTATGGTTTGTTTTGTGGCTTCTGCTTTCCAGCTGGGGCTTAGAGAATCACAGCACCAAGGCTTGGTGAGTTGCCAAATGCTGAGGCTGGTAACTGATAGCACGGATGTCCCCAGCCTATCAAAAGTGCAAGGTAAAACAGATTAAATCTCAAGTTTGTCCAATACTACTGGGTCTGAAGACTGTACAGCTGTAAGAGAGGGGGTAAAAAAGGCCTCTTAAATTACGTAAATTCAAAACTCTTAACAACTAGTAGGGTGATGCAGCAGCAGTCATCCTATTAAGAACGATAAACTACTTTTTTAAACATCTAAAATGAGATTTTAAACAACTTAAAACATTCTACTAGTCATTATAACCTTGACTAATGACGTGTTTGATCAGTTTTTCAGAAAAATTTGATGCATTTTCATTTTAATGTCAACTTTGAATGCTCATCATACTCCCTGCCATATATAATTATTTGCATTTAAAAATGAAGAACTCATGACAGATACTTTATATAACCCTGCTGAAAACAGAAAATGGAGATCCTCCTTTTATTATTCTTTGTTTTAAGAAAAAAGGAGGCTTGTATATTTCAAAATACAATCTATAATCTCCAGTTTAAATTTGTATCAGCAATGATCTGCTACACTGTATATACAATGAAACAGTCAATGCAAAAGCTGCATATAAACTAAATACATCATGGCTTTACCCTTGCCATCACATATATTACTCAAATATGGTAAGGGCTCCTGATGAGGTTAACAAGGTGTATGTGCATAAATTACATAAGCACTTTACCTAGGAACCCAAACTCTCTCCCTGTGTCATTTATTTGTGATTGGGGAGCTTTCAATCTTGTGTTTGTTTGTTTACATGATTTGAATTTTTATTATGAGGCTTTTAAACTCATTAAAAACTGAGCACGGGAGGCGGTGGGGAGGAAGAGGATTTTTGGATGACTGTCGCCTTACAGAAGGATATAGCAAACAGCGAGGCACCTGTGGGGAGAGGCACAGTAGCTGCCAAGCATAAAATTTCAGAAGTGTAGGTGAAGCATCTTCAGAAATACCTCCTGCCTGGCACCTTCTCACCCTGTGTAAGCCAACACGAACGGGTGGCACTTTCCATGGCTAGTTCATTTTCCACCTGCCCCACAAAGCCAGGTGATCCAGCATCCTGGTTGTGCTTCTGAGAGCACCGGCTGAGTCGCCAGAGATAATTCCTTTACACATTGTCTCCCTCCGGTACCGAATTACAAACACAAGTACTGATTGCATTCCATTTGCATAGCTCCTAATTAGCCATCTAGCACAATAATTACCCCGTCATCCTACGGCATTGTTCTGCCCCACTGCCAAATTTCAGCTGCCTACCTAGGACAGGGTGATCATTATCACTAAAATCTGCATAATAATTACTTAACAGCCTCTAGGGTATTCACTGTTCCAAGGCTCAGTTTTGGCTTTCTGGGTGTTTTTTCTACAGCTAACCCAATATCAGTGTTAGAAATTAAAATATTAAAGCCATGAGTTGCTCTAGTTCACCAGCTTCTTCAAGCTGCTGCCAGGAGCACCTTCATACCTTCTGCACTGAGACAGGTTCCCTCCCCCAGCAGGTTTACTGGCCTATGATCTGCTGTCCCCAAACTGGAAAAAGGTGTGGTTTTCAATGATATATATATATATATTTATTTATTTATTTATTTTAAGTCTGACACAGAAATTAAATAAATGCCAGTGAAATAACTGAAACCATAAAAAAAAAAGTAACAAACCAACAGCTTTTCCACTGACTGGAAACATGTCAAAATAATAATATGTGGAGCCGAAAGATTTTATTAAATTCTGTATTTTCTCAAATACAGATCCTAAACCAAAGCAACAAACAGTGGAGCCAGCCACTCCCCAACCAAATGGGAAAGTTTCCACGCAGCTTTCTGGTACTCCAAAAGCACTTGTTCTCAACTGCATGGCTGGTGAGGGAGGGCATGCCTAACACAAGAAGGCACAAAACTGGTTGAACAGGTAGAACAACACCAAAAGTTGGTGTTTCATCACCTGAGACAACAGTGCAGAGGCTTCCAGCAAGTTCTCTGAGGGGTCAAACTTCTCAGTAATTTCTTCTTCTCTTTCGGGACTTCCTCAAACACTATCGAGTTTACAAGGCAGACATTATGTACTACATAAGTAGGTACATTCAGCACTAGGAACCCACAGCACCGACAACCCCGTTTAAACAGAGATTAATTTTCTTAGGCTTAGCATATACCCTAAAAATTATCTCTTTACTGCGATTCTAAAGTGTCTCTAGAAATGGTTTAAACTATTAGACTTTGAGTAGGCCTTCGGATACTGAAGCTCTTATAATCACTTGATATTAAGATGGACAATAAATAGTACTGCTGGCTAAGGAAAAAGGAAGTTTTTGATGACTAACAAAAAACCAAAACAAATCAAAAGCCCACAAGTCAAGCCAAAAGTCCAGCCCAATATGTTGCCTCCAACAGCAGCTAACAGCAGAAGTTGAGGGAAAAGCAGAAGAGTAAGTCACAGATTCTAAAACCAGGCAGTTCTGAAGTGAGCCCCAGAAGCTGTTCTTAAACTTCATGGGTCCCACAGATTATTCCTACATTAGTTTCTCCAAATGTCATTTGAATCCATGGGAGCTTTTCATACTGAATCCATGTAAGCTTTTCACATCTTTCTTCAAATTGCAGGGCCTCATCTACTTAAATGCCTTACACAAAAGCTATTCAATAGACTTTTGACATCTGCAGCTTTTGCAGGGCTATTTTATCCTGTTTGGAGGTGGAAGTGAAGAAGGGAAAGACAGTTAGGAGGGAGACATCAGAATCGATCCCACTGTTAGAGATGAAGGCACACCACAGATGCTACAGTGACAGATATGTTTTTCTGTACTACTGTCATAAATATTCCTAATGCTTTATTTGCTTTTTGACAGCTAGTGAGTACACAGTTGACTTTGCCACACAAATACATGACCCCCAGATCTCATGCCCAAGTGTTAACAAGCAACTCAATTTAAATGAAAAGTTTGAATAATTTTCTTGTGGACATCACTTCACATTTATCTGCACTGAATTTCATTTGTCATTTTTGCAATATGGTTGCACCTCAACCTAATGTCATTTTGAAATCCTTTGCATTTGCATTTGCATCTTCATCTTCACCTCCCCTGATAACTCCCATCAAATCAGCAACACCGCCACTTCACTATTCCTGCTCTTTTTCTGGATCACTCAAGCAAACGGGAATCGACAGCAGCACATTTCTATTAACTGTAAAACAGCAAGCAATGTTTGTCTGCTAAGAGCAGGTATTGACTGCAAAATGTGTAAATACCAGCTTCTCAGTAAATTTACACACAAGGGATTTTTCTGCTGGGGTATGTTGGGGAAGTTCACTTGACACTGTGTCTTCTTTAAAACCTTGTCCTTATTTCCAGCCTGTCTTTAAAATCCAGCCTGCCCAAACACAGTCATCCCTTCACCATGTACAGCCCAAAGAGCAAAGTGCCTCTGGGTCACTACCTCCAGCCACGCTGCCCACTCCTTCCTCGCCAGATCCTGCCTGTGCTGGAGCATCTTAACGTAATACCGCCAGAACTGGACCGACTCTAACACACAGCCTGGGGCTTTTCCACACTGAAGGGCAGCTGCCTTTTTTATGCTATTCAGTAAATCCCCTTCCAACAGGGCTGCAAAATCACACCTTCATATTCAAAATCACTCTTTTAGAATGACTAAACATTAAACGAAAAGTCAAAGCTTTTCATTAACTTTACTAAGGTATCTCACTTTTTGCTTACTTGTTTTTCCAAGTAATGTCACATGTGGGGGAATACAGTCTAACATAGGAACTGTCATAATGGCATCAGTGAGTCTTAGGGCTAAAAAACAAAAAAATCTAAAAATCCACAATTCACTTACTATACTAAACCTTGCTCTATGCACGTTGTAAACTTATTTTGCCATGGTAATTTTCTATTTTTGCCCCGACTTTTTTACATGCCAAATGAAATGTTACTAGCTACAGCCTTAAGGTGAAAAAAACAACATCAGAAACTGGACTGATACAATTAAAAACACCTTTGAAAAGCTAGTCAATACAAGCTGATGCAGAACTAGGCGTACCTGAAACACAAAATTTTAGCAAGGGCACAAAGATACGACATTTTTCTTGTTAAAAGTGTGCTGCAGCCATGAACAGGGGCTTAGCCACTTTAAGAGGCTTACAAACCCAACAGCCCTAGGGAGTTCATGTTCTTTTCTCTGGGCAAATTATAAATGGGTGGTGATAAATATACATATTAAGACAATACCTCAATTCAGTGACTTATTTTACTGTTTTCCTCTACCTGCTCCCATCCTCCTTTAAGACCTGAGTAAAAAACTAGGTCTAAAGTATCCCAGTGAGCACTTGGGTCTTTTCCAACCCATGTGCTATTCCTGACAAAGATGGCAGGAGTGAGCATAAACCATCTTTCCAGAAACTTATCATGCCCTACCTGGGTTTAGGCAGACCCTAAGCAGAGCAAGTTAGCTGTGCGATGATTACCCTACATCATCCACATTTTCCCAGACACTCCCCAAGGAATGACTTGGGGAAGGAGGGGGCAAATCAGCAGGCATTCTGTGAGGAAATCAGGCATGCCAGGGAGATGTTCGGTACTGAAAGGACAGTTGACATTATTATGAAGGGATAATTTCTGGTCACAACCACACACCAGCCTGCCAAGGCAGTGCTCGGCTTCAAGCACCAACCTGGTTACTCTACAAACCACACCAGCCATTTTCAAGCTCCTCTCTGCTTCTCTTCTCCAAGAAGATTTCTGCTTGGAGCGGGGTTGTGCTGGTCCCAAAGCACTTGTTAAAACCTGTCTCCAGCACAGCCAGCTCTGTCTCTCTCCTCCTTCGTGCCTGCTCCAGCTGGTCTCGGGAGCCAAGAGGGTAGGCTGGCTCCAGGGCCACCACTGCTGCAGCCTCCCTGCTCCTGGTCCCACCCGCAGGCACCCTGCCCACCCTGGCTCACCTGTATGGACAGCACTGCCCTTGTCCCTGACCACTGCAAAAGTCAAAATTGCTCAGATCATACAAATCCAATAAAAGGGAGCTTTTTTTTTTCTGAATTTATACAAAAAGGGAATAGAATAGTGAAATCTTTAATCAATCCTCCAAAGTAGAGTCTCAACCAAATTTTTTCTTTCTCCCTCTTCGAGGAGGGCTGGGAATTTTTAAAATATTTGCCCTTGATGGGAATCAGCATCAAATCTGAAGAAAAAATCCTGAAATGCTGTTTCTCTCCCTCTCCAAGAAAGATAATATGTTCTTTCCCAAGAAATAAAAGAAAGGAGGCTGAAGTATCTGGCATTCTTTTTTTCATTATCTCCAAGATACCTTTGGATTAGAAATCAGCTCTTGAAAAAATTGACACTGCAAATTTAGCTCACTGACTTTTATATGAAAAACCCTAGTTATTACAAGAAGCTGAGAAGGTTTTGTTCAGTAAATAAAGAATAGAAAACAAATATGGCAGTATGTAGATAGTTAAGTGTATTATTAATATACTATGAAGTGTTTTGAAAGACGAAGAAAAAATTGTATAGATCGATTCACATTCACCTCATCCCACAAGAAGTACAGCTCCTATTGCTATGGAACAGCAAACTACTATGAGTTCTTTTAAAAAAACCCCAACAAGTAAAATCTAAACCAATCCAAAACCCAGCCCTTTTCCCTTCTTTTTCTAGGCTCAGTGATGAAATTTTCTTTCTGTACTTGCAAGCTTAGGAAGATAATTAATGAGCTACTGCTTAGACACCTACAAAATGATGGCACTCTGGAATGTGAACATCACCCGAGTGTTTTTTCCCTGTTTTATTTAGAATTCACACTCAATTTTGCGCTGTCTGATTGAAGATGAGGGGGTGGTGAGGAATGTGGGGGAGAAAGCCACAGCAAGCTGCCACACACACCATCCGAATCCTGCATTTGGAAGTGAACAATTCAACCTGGAGGGAGCTCACTTCAACAACCATGTGCCTAAGTGAGAATCCAAGGATTTCAAGTCCTCAAAGAAATTTTTTTTTTGGCCTTTACCATAAAGATTTTACACTAATCAACCCCGTGCCACAACAGAGTAGAAAGAATTACATCCAACTTTATGAACTAATTTACAGTAAGATTTTTTTTTTGTTTTGTTGGAACAATGACTTCTGGAAAATATGGTGGGTGGGAGAAGAGATTTTTAGAATGTGATACTTGACTAAAACAATGAAAATGAAAACCAAGTAGAATGTCCTGAAACTGCTTTTTAAATTTGCTTTTTAATAACTTTGTTCGGACATTTTCTTGGTAGCACTAAAATTAATGACTTAAGAAACAGACCTACATTCCCAAACTATTCAGATTTTAAAGGGCATTTCCTTCCTACTCCCTACATATATCCTAATCTGTTTATTTCAATTTTAAATGTCATACCTATTTACAGAAGTATTTTTCTCTTTTTTTTTTTTTTCAACAGCTCAGCTAAAATAAATTCCTGCTCTGAGTTTCCACATTTCCCGGCAGAGAAAGGCTAGCTAAGACAAAATTTGTGCATGGTTAATGGGAAGAAAAGTAACACTGGAAACTTCACATGCATGAAGAAGGGAAGGAGGACAGAGAACAAGGCCAACTGGATGACCCCTCTTGCTCTCTGATTTCTCTTCTGTGAGGAGGTTCACAGTGACTAGTAAACCACTGAGTCTCCCTGGCCTGGACACCTGGAGTTGTGCTGAGGGAAAAGGCCTGGCCAACTTCTCACTAAAGCTCATACCTTGAACATTTCAACCAAGCCAAGAAATCATAGTTATGGCCTGCCAAGGAACAAATGTTGCTTCCCTAAGACTTACTCTTCTCCACTTATATCTTCTCCACATTCACTTTGTTCATTGTTACAAATCATTACACAAAGCTGCTGGAATGATTGGATTTCCTAGCACAGAAGAAACAGGAGAAAGGCTGGGCTCAGTGCTCCTCAGTCTCTCTCAGGTTTTCTCTCTTGCCAACCCCTTCTCTGCCAAGAACCACATCAGCAAGACCACGTTCCTCCCATCTATTGCCACCAGATTCATCTGGTGCTGGTATTTAGGGCTGTGGGTGGTGGGCATCCACCAAATGCACAGATCTGTTATTGCCTTGTGAACTGCAGCAGCTCAAAGGCTTCTGATGGCTGTGACCTGAGGGAGACCTCAGGGTGTGCACAGAGCTCAGAGATCATTTTCCTCTCTTTCTTTATGGTTCTTAAAAGTAGAGGCAAATAGTTTGCTCCATGTGGAAACAGATTGGGGAGAAGGAAAGGAGATAGGAAAACAAAAGCAGCATAAAAGATAGTACAAGGAAAAAAAGAAGAAAATGATGAAGTACAATATGAGGCATATAAAAAGTGGCTACACTGTGGAAATGATGCACCGAAATGATTTGCTTCTTTTGCTTCCTTTTTCCTGAGAAAATGATAGATCAGTTCATAGTTTGAGGAATCTACTTAGAAGAAATCACAGCAAGTAGGACAATACTAAACACGTGATTTCCCATTTCTTTTCCCTTTTAACAAAACACTGGACAATATTTTATCAGTGACTAAATTTAATTAAAATAAATACTCTTACAGCAGATGACCTGATGCTTTCATATCTTTGGCAGTCTTTCTGTACAGCTTCTTATTTTCTGTAGCTACAATTCATAAATACAAACTAAATAATCTTGGGTTAATCCTGAGACAAGACTAACCAAATTCTTATAGATGGTCAGGTATTTGGCTTTTGGTTTCATGCTGTAGAATAAATTTTAAGCAAAGAATACTTTCAAAGAAAGAAACAAAAGAATAAATCAACCAACCACATCCAAAAGCCAACAACACATCCCACACCCTTTCCGTTCATGTCAATTTTATGGTTTAGGTGTTTAAATACTTCAGTTTTTATTTAACAAGTTAGTAATTACTTCCAACCATATTAAACTGTGACAGTTTTATTTTTAAGAAGTTCCAGAAATTATGTTTCATTCAAACTGAATACTCAACCAGTATTCATTAACAACTCAAGCCAGGATTCAGTAACAGAATCCAACCTTAATTACCAATTATCAACTGGATAAAATTTTCACACTCCTAGTAGATGGTCTTTGAGATTTTGGTGGCTGCAATTTCATTACCTCATGTCCTACAGTAAACAAAAGATTTGGAAATTATTGCTCCAAATTTAGCACAAAAGTAGGGACAAACCCAGTGGCACTCATTAAATACCTCTTGAAAAATTAGGATTTAAATATGGAAAAACAGACAGAGATTTAAAATTATTACCAGGATATAATTCTGAGCATGCAAATACTTTAATTTCCTGGCTTAATTCCCAGCTGAACTACAGGCTATCATATCGCACCTTGCGAGTCACCTCCTCACGGGACGGCTGGAGCAATGCAACCCAACCAGCACATTAGCAGCCTAGATTGTGGACTATGGAAAAGTGTTTGTACCTGGAATGCTGTGTTACAACAAAAATGCTAAGGTAAAAAGCCATGATCAAAGCACCGAAATACATAAAGAAAGAAATAGGTCAAATCCCTGTATCTTTTTAAACTACTCATAACATTCAGTTTATGACCTTTTGGTCTGTGGCACTGAGGAACTGACCTGCAGGTCTTGATGACTCTCTGAAAATAACCACATAGCACATAAGGTTCATTCCTGGGCACTTTGCTGGTTTATTTTTTTAATTCTTTGTAGGAAGGGTCAGTCTTTGCAGATAAAATATTAGGCTGCTTCGGGAAAAATACAGACAATACAACTATGTCAGAAATAGAAAAAGTTCAAAGAGCAATACAAATACTGAGGAGCCCACAGATGCTTGCCAGTGAGAAGAGTCTAAAAGTTTACAGCAGTTTAATTTACAGAGAAGTGAAGAATATTTGAAATAAGGGTATATTAAACAATAAATGATACAGGAAAAGTCTAACTGAGCATTAGTGGAATAGAAGACCAAGCTGAAGCTTTGTAACTCTTACTTCTTACATCAAGTTGTAGGTCTTAGGAGTTGAACTTCTCACCAATTTTGTGATAACAATTTATCTCAGCTCCCATTTCCTTCCTGCTTTCAGGCAGATATTTAAAATATATGTGTTTGAGATTCAGCTTTCCCACTGCAAATGAATTCATTGATCAATTCTGTTCGAGAAACATTTATAAACACAATGAGATACGAGATCTTGGGCTATTGTCCTGCAATACTGAAGCTGTGTACTGGGGCATCTCAGCACTTTCTTTACTAAGAACACACTCTGGGTAAGGGCAAACAGATAACATTCTCTATGAAGATCAAACGCAATTTTCAGAATACCACCCAGCTACTAATTGCACTGCTTAAACATTAAGAAATCTGCAAAACAAAATACCATGGTCCACAGCTGGTTCTTGCAAAATTGCCCACTGAATCCCTCATTATTATCCCTCAGAAACACTTTGCAGGAGCCACTTTGAGACAGGATCCTGACGAATCACACTGAGTTTGTTTTAAAGAACTGAGGAAAGAGTTAAAAATAATTCTGGTTGCTTTAGAAACTGACATCCTTTGTTTTGGTTGAGATGAAATACCATTACATGCATGCAATACCCTTTAAACTTGCCACTGTTCCAACAATAACTAAAGCTATTCGAAGAAACTACCACCCAAAAGGAGATCACCACAGAACTACAGTTAAGTTTGCCGCTGCAAAGGTGGAGTATACTTGCAACATTACCAAAAATGCTCAGCCAAGCCTAGCTGGGAGTGACCTCAGTGTTAACCACCAAAACACGACAGTGACTGCTGCTCATTGACTCCATCACAACCACAGCAATCAAACGGCAAGAGGGGCGTTTCTATTTTCAACAGCAGCTTGCAGCTAAATGGATTTTCAGCAAACTTGATACTCAACGCAAGGAAATAAGATGACATTCCTACACAAGATAATTAAAACACTGCTAAAATTTCATGATTAGGCTAAACCCATGTGGTTTTACCATGCATTTTTATGGTTGCATCTCACCCAAACTGCAAACTTTTAGACTGCTGAATTCACATTCTCTTGTTTGCTGATACTAACACTTCAGTTCTAGTCAGAAGCACACCTGATCATTGACCCTTCAGTATTTCTTTTAAATAATACAGAGTTTTAAACTTGTAAGCTGTTTCAAGTTGGCATCACTTCATTTAAAACCATGTCAGTTAATATAATTCAAGCATGGAAAGGAATTTTTGTTTTGCAATGTTTTTAGCTTTCACAAACCCGTTCCCAAGCCCATCCATGCTGAGTCATCTCCCACACTCCCCTCCACCTGACATCCGCCTATGACCCACAAGAACAGAAACCTCCTGTTTTGACATCTGTCCCTCCCCAAATGAACCTCAAAGGACCACTTTGAACCCACCCAGCAAAAACTTTTAAAACAATGTTTTGAAACATACTCATGTTCCAGTAATAGCTAGGCATATACAGTATATGATGCTACATGTGACAATATATGTGACATGACTTCTAACTCTTGAACTATCTATACATTTTGGAGATTGTTCTGACTAAAATTAAAAACATTGATAGGCAAAATGAAGCTCAATATTTTGCAAACTAAGCTGCCATCTCTCCTTCTACATATGCTTATGAATGTACACATTTTTAAGAATGCATAATTAACTGTAAGAAAATAGTTCTCAGAAACCAGAAAGCTAAAGTATTTATATCAAAAGCTGAATCTTTCTCACTCTATCTGCACAAATAAACCCACTGAAGTTGCCAGCTTTGTCAAAGTGAGCAAGATTAGGTTCTAAACATAAATCAATTTAAGCAGTCAGAAACCGACAAGAAGTACTAAAGTTGCTTTCAAATTCCTTGCAGATTTTTACAAAATAAAAGTCATTGACACAGTCTGTGGAAACACAGTTAGTATTTTCTAAGACAGCATTGCTACCACATTTCTATTAGGGACATTTAAAATCTGATTACAATTATGGTATTTCTAGATAGTATTACAAGAGTGGTTTAGGGATGGGGAGTGGGGAGGTGGTGGTGGTGGAAGGGATACTAATCTTACAACTGCAATGTCATCTAATATCCCAAGTATCCATCCACACTGGTCAGTCAGATTTGCGTTGTTCTGATTTGCTTTAATTTTGTTGAGGTTGGTTTTTCGGTTTTTGTTTGTTTTTTTTTGTTTTTTTCTGGTTGCTCTTTTCTGCTTCCAAATTCTGCTATGTATTTATAATCATAGAAGTCAGTAAAGTGACTTGATTTGCGAGAGGCACTACAATCAGACACATCTAAGATAAAAATAAAACTCATTATCTATAAGGTTGCTCTCAAAAGTCAACTATCACACTGGCATCACAAGAAATTAATTCATCAGTATATTTTTGACAAGCACAGTTTTTTTCTCTGAAAGGTCATTTTTCTAAATTAAGCTAAGTATTAAATATCTTTGCTGTTCTGTCACACATCTCAAACTTAACTCCTGAAATGTTTTCACAGTTAAATCAAATTATATCTGAAATAAGCATATGAAATAAAGTTTCATATGCATTTAAATTTGACATTTGTAATGTAAGCAATGTAAGCAAACACTAAGGCCTGTTTGTACATTTTATAAACTACATTAATGGAAGATGTGCTTACTTGGTAAATACAGTATAGTGTAGTTTTGCCCAGAAAGTGTCCTTGTTTTAGAACTCCCCTAAACGCGAACTGTTAATCATGACAGGTAGATCTGTAAATCATTGGTGTTCATATCATAGTCTGCTAGTGAAGGATTAGGACCATATTTACTGAGCATGTGCCAGAATCATAGAATAGTTTGGGCTGGAAGGGACCTTCAAAGGTCATCTAATCCCATCCCCTGCAATGAGCAGGGACATCTTAAAGAGATCAGCTTGCTCAGAGCCCCATCCAACCTGACCTTGACTGTTTCCAGGGATGGGGCATCTAACACCTCTCTGGGCAACCTGTTCCAGTGTCTCACCACCCTCACGGTAAAGAATTTCTTCCTTATATCTAATCTAAATCCACCCTCTTTCGGTTTAAAGTCATCACCCCTTGTCCTATCACTAATGCCCTTGTATAAAGTCCCTCCCCATCTGTGTGGGTTTTCCTTACTGAACTAGGGAACCCAGACCGATACCCTGCACAGTGTGCCCTGCTGCACACCACCTCTTGCATCCTCCTAAATCCTTCCCCTCTCTCATCAAACAGCACTGGAATGGAATCCACCAGAGCTGCTGCCCAGGACTTTGCTTCTAACTCCTACCCTGCCTCCAGAAGGTGCTTTGCTGGGCTCTTTCAGCGGGGGCGAAGCCTTGCGATGAACTATGGAAAATACCCACCTCTCCCCTTCCGCATTAGGAAAGGAAACCTACCCGCAACACCGACAAGAAAAAGCAGCTCCGCAGGATAAAAAACGGGAATCCTCTGGTGCCAAGCAGACATGCCAAAGACAACTTCTCTTTGTGAATAAATACAGCACAAAGAACAAAGGTTCTCCTCCCCTTTTGCACCTACTGGAGTTCCTCTGCGATGAGTGGATTTTCTGCAGCGCCTGCCTTCCTGGCAGGCGAGGGTTACAGGAGTGTCTTCACTTATGTAAGTGCGTTTCTTGAGTACACAATTACCCAACACACCCAAGGCACTCCAAGGCTTTTTTTTTATTAAAGAAAAATCAGTTCCTTTCCAGCTGGAACATTTTTGCTTTTCAAAACCCAGGTCTGTAAGCGAAGCCACAAAAGCGCTCTGAATGTGGTGCACCGAGACCCTCAGTATCCTCATAAAGGAGACATTAATTTCTTGGCAGCACAACTCTCTCCCTATGTACTGCAACGTAGGCTGAACTCCAGACTTGCAAGAGACCTCGACATTCACAAGAACCTCCTCCATTTTCACCTGTGCACCTTTTTTCCTCCCACAGAAGGTCATCAAGTATCTGCTGAACATTCCTTCCAAAGCCACGGAAGACACCTACGCCAGCAACCCTACCACCAGGAACAAACACCCCTTCTGCCATCTCACAGCACAAAATACTTGACTGTGTTCTTCCTAAATTAAACGCTTCAACTCACTTTGAAAGAGAAAGAGAAAGAGAAGGATATGAACAAATAAGGGAGTATTTGCCCATGAAAAGGCAATGAGGGCTTCTGTGGGGAGATGCCTGCAATTGCTCAGCTGCAGTAACATGTAGAAAATCTAACTCTGCATTTGAAAGGCCATCAGTGAAATCAAACACAGATCTGTCAGGCAGCACTGCATAGACCACAAGAGCCCTATTACCAGGATTCGTACCTGCCACAGTTTCCTTAATATACCTACTCCCTCCTGAAAAAGCCTTCAGCTAAAGGTCATTCAAAAACTGTGGAAAGCTTCCCTTTGGGCACACATTCAGCAAAAGACACAGCAGGAACATTCTGTGTAGGTACCAGTCACATCCATCATCAGTAGGTCTGTGCCAGGCAGAGTGCGACAGAAATCTCTGATCACATGTTGGTAGAAATAGGCCCTTTTTACTGACAACCTGAATAGCTGAAAGCACGAAGGAATCCAAATCATTCCAGTTCTGATGTAGGATTTTAATCACACACGTAGGTTTTTAATCACACAAGTCTGAAGGAGACAAGGGGAAATCACTGGTGTTCATATCACAGTCTGCTAGTGAAGGATTAGGACCATATTTACTGAGCAGTGTGCCCGACACATATAAAAGGGAAAAAATACTTAGTCCCTTTCTCCCAAGAAGTTTAGCTTATCCATACTCTTAAAAAATACTGATTCTATTTCACAAACATTACAGATTCCCAAAACCTGTATCTCTGCTCAAGGCCCTAAACATCCTGACAAGGTCACTGTGTCTATTCAGGTGATGTTCATTCTTTCCCCCAAATACTATTTTTAATCATTTTATCCAAAGTAAAATGGTGGAACTCCACAACTATACTGGGTTTGGAGGTACTGTAGAATCTGCTTGCTTCGTTGCTATGTTACACCTGATTACAGCTCAGAGGTTTGGAACAATACCTTAGGAGCAAAGAAGATGCGAAACATACTCAACCTGCAGCCTGCACTTTGCCATGCTCCTCCAGCGACCCAGAGCTTTGGGAGATTGGGTTAGTAAGGCAAGCTGCCCAGGTGGCCCTCAGGTCTGGCGGTGATGCTGGTGGTGATGCACATCACCACCACAACTGCTGCAGAGATGGAAGGAGAGAGGGGCATTCCCTCATCTGGCCACCATCTTGGCTACAGGAAGGGTCAGAAACACTTCTCCAGACCCCCAAGATACTGATGGAGCCATGAATGCATCAAGTCGAAAGAATGTTGACAAATATTTGTCCTTGTCATTATTTGAAGTAGAAGAAAAAGGTTAAGCTGTCTGAGAGAAATTAAATGTTTTAATAGGGACAAGGACAAATATGAAGTTGTCAGGATGTAAAAATGCAACCTTCATAAAACTGTTCATGTTTTAATCTGTGCAACCAATAAAGATACAGTAAAAATAACCATGCTACACTCTGCTTGAATGCTGTTGACATAAGATCTATGGAAGAGAAAATAAAAAGTAAATAACCAATCAGTCCGCTGTTACACTGCTGATTGCTGAAGATAGACAGCAGGAAATGATACCTCCTGTCTCGTACAGTTCAACAAGACTTAGAGCAAACCAAAATTTTATTTGCAATATTTCAGTTCTAGCTCAGATTTGAGATGGCTGGCCATGTTAATTCACAAATTTTTGCTTTGTATCACATCTAATCTATATTTAAGAAGCAACATTTGAAAACAAACAGTGCAACCGTAAAGCTTCCTCAAGGCATAATGCCAAGGAAAACCTGAAGGCTGCACTAAACCACACTAGCAAACACATTTTGGGAATACCTTGTAGAGGCCAGTAAGAATCTCTGCTGTATTACCAAAGGGGCTTTAAGTATTATACCACAGACCCTGCGTAGCAAGAAGCAGATCAAGCATATCAATCCACACGCTCTCCTCTAAAATTCCCCCTATAAAAACTAGGTTTTAAGAAAAAGGTTGACAATAAATGTCAACTGGAGACTAAAATGCATTTTATGGCACATTATCCTCACATTTATGCCCAAAACAAGTAATGTATATCCATAAAATCAGAGCAAAATAAACTGAAACACATGATGGTTGGGAAACGTACTGCTAAGGCACATGGAGACTTCCTAACACCAGAGTCAGTACTGGGACTCTTATTAAGATATTCCAGCATTTTGAAATCCGAAATTCAATTTTCCTTAATGATCAACTGGTCATTTCTCCTGTTCTAATATTACCAAAGGATACATTGTTTGGCTATAGTATATGGTGGCTGACACCAATCTTCTCCTAAAACTGTAAGCTCCCATGGAGGTGACAAAAAGATGCTGCCAGAGGGAATCTGCCAAAACAAAAAAAAATTCTGACACAAAATTCACTACCAAAATCTAAGGTGTTTGTGGAAAGGATGAGCTTCAGCAAGTTTTATGTTACAAAATATTCTCTGAAATGACCAGTTTCATCTTTCCTATAAAAACTCAACAAAAAAACTCAAAAAACATTTGTCCAAAGCTTTCCTTCAAGTTGTCTATTAATTTAAACTAGAAGCCATGCAGACTTTGAAAACTGAAATTCAGTACAAAGTCTTTAAAATTTCTAACAATGAATCTCTGATTTAACACACATTTTAATTTCAGAAAAACTGAAAAACTATAGAAACATGACAAGTTTTGAGTTTTCTAACATTTTCAGTTTTGTTGTTTTTTTCCCATTAAATACAAGTTATAAAGGAAAACAAAGTCATACTTCTAAAAATAATGTCAACTATGTCCTATGACTCTAATTTCAATGAGCTTTAATTGTAGATGTTTGAGTACAGTATAAATCTACACTGAAGGTCATCTAACACACCCACAAGGAATGGCTTGGCACACACTTATTAAGAGTGGATTTAATATCTATTGCTTATTCTAATCTGTGAACAAATTTACTACTGTTCAGGGGACTCCCGAAAATACACCTATTTTAAGAAATTTCAATAGGGATATGTTTTGGTTTTTGCCCTAACAACACTGTAGCCATTGTAAAGCTACAATTATGGATCTCAAAATGCAGGGCTTTTTCTTTGTTATATATCCACCCATCGCTTACAGCAGTACACAGGCACACACAGGTGAATATCTCACAGGGAATAAATTAGATGAACCTGAAATGCCTTCCCCAACCCCATGCTCCAGTCTCAGGTGAGCATTTGACCCTTCACCAAAATTCAGACAGTGCTCAGGCTGACTATAAAGTTCCCAAGGATTTTAAGAGAACCAGAAATTCGTCTTTCAATTTTATTAGGAAACCAAAACTTCCTGGCACAACCCCACAACATCCACCTATCTGTGGGAACTCCCTTGTTATTACTTCCATTCCCCTGTGGCAAGAGACTGCAAACCAGCCAAATCTCACACAAAGGTTCACTTCTCCATCGCACCTGTGGAATCCCAGGGCGTAGATGAAAGTGAGGACTGACTGCCTTGGAAAATGTCCAGGCACAGAGCAGTAAAAAAAGCAGGCAGCAAGTTACCTACCAGAAGCTCAAAATTCCCTCTTTTAAAGCAAGCGGGGAAAGGGGATTCTTGTTTTTGACCACATAGCTCAGTGATGGGAAGGCAGAAGAGAATGTGTGGGATGATGATGGAGAGGTGAGGGTGAAACACCACAGGGAATTTCTTAGTGAGGGGAAGTCTGGTGTCTGGGTTTAGGAACTTGTCATGGGATATGTGAGTTTGGTACCAACGCCCAACACAACCTTCCTGTGTACTTCGTAGTTCCAGTCCATAAAACAACACTTCCATGCTCCAAGAATTTATTGGAAAGATAATTATACGCCTAAAGAACATAGAGGCTGAACACATGAAGTCTCACAGAGATATTTAGATACTTTATTGCCGACTACTTACACAGAACATACTCTAAAATTACCCCTTGCCTGCCCTCCAGAGCGTATCTTCTCATTTACCGGTGCCCTTTCCAACGACACAAAAAAATTTAAAGGCAGCTTTTTGTTGCTATTTTATAGAATCATGGAATGTTTTGGATTTAAAGAGACCTTAAAGATCATCTAGTTCCAGTGCTCCTGCCATGAGCAGGAACACCTTCCACTAGACCAGGCTGCTCAAAGCCTCATTCAACCTGGCCTTGGACACTTCCAAGGATGGGGCATGCACAGCTTCTCCAGGCAACCTATGCCAGTGTCTCATCACGTATTATTATTGCATCCAAGGGTGGTCACAAACTCCTTCTGCCCTTACACATTCTGACAGGTAATAGTAACTACTGAGACCAGAGACTTCAAAAACAGCTAACGAGTCAAAGTGCCCAACCACAGTTCTCCTAAACCAGCCTGGTTTTCAGCAAGGAGCTTTCTGAAAATCAGACTCTATAAGATTGTCTCAGAGTGGGCCCACACAAAGCTACTGCTAAAAGTCTTTTGCAAAAACACAACTGGCTTTTGCATGCGTCTCCTAAATACAGTGTAAACCTACTATTGTACGGACAATGCAAAATCGGGGTACTTAGAAAGTAGCCTCTTCTTCCAACTTGTAGTCACTAACTTCAAAATCAACAGTCTTCATAATACAGTTGAGAATTTTCAAAAGGCCTTGGTGACCGGTTTTGACTAATTCATTTTCCCACAGAAACTGGTAATCTCCTGCCAATTAAAACAGTATTCATCTAACTCAACTCTCAGGTGCTCCCGACAATCACACTCATAACTCCTAGGTGAGGTAACAACCCATTTCAATCTTTTAGAAAATGATCTTTAAAGATAAAACTTATTATTAAGTAATAAAGCCCTGATATTTATCTTGCAATGATGATAAAGACAAAAACTAAAGCATGGATGTTCAACAAGAATGAAATCTTACTGCGTTCAGTATGAAGTGATTTATAACCATATACTTTCTAACATACAAAACCCAAACAAGCAAGGACTGAAACACTACAGTAAACCTGTACAGTGTCTCAAGTGGACACTTAGACCATGCTAAAAGAAATCCATGTGGTTCTTTAAAGACAGCTCTGCCTCCCATCTGACACTTCCCCTCTGGCTGGGCTAGCTCCATTAAGATTTGAAAGCCTTATCCCTGCTTCTCAATCTCCCCGTACTACCCACTTTCTGGATGAAAGATAACTTGCAAATGTTTAGGTCCAGGCCACTACAAAAACGTGCATCATCAGATTTAATATTACAAAAAAACCCCAGTAAATATGGGAAGATTTATGTTTGGCGTTCTTCTGAAATCTCCCTCTAAATAAATTCCACAGTTGAGCTATAGGCATCTCCTAAATGTCTTTTCACAACACGAGCAGGACTGGATGAAGCAACATTAACAGCTGATCCTCCAGTATGTGCCGTGTCCTGTCATCTATCATCTTCAGGGCCATCAGCGCTGCTGAGGTTTGTAATCAAATCATGGTACATAACAGACAAATGAGCAAAAATTCTTAATTTAAAATGTCATTAATTCCATTAAAACGATATTGACTGTAGTAAGGCTCTGCATTTGTAAACAGTGCACAAACATGTAATTCCCAGTGACAAGCATACATATACCAAAATAAAGATACAGAGATGGACTAGTTCCATGTCAGGCAAATGAAAATATCCGAAAGACTTATCTACACAACATTAATTAACACAAGTCACAAATCCAGGGAATTTCAGAAAGGCTTCAGAAGTGAAATAGATGACATGGCATGTCTCACTTCCTTCAGGGAGGAATTCTTTACTGAAACCGTACACTGTCAAAGGTAGCTGCGAAAACAGCAGCAGTTAATGCTCTCGGCTGCATGTGTTCAGCCTATCCAAAATAATTTTAAGGTCAGGCTTCATCCATCTTAATTTGCTTATAATTTTGCCATGGTAACTGTGATTGACTTATCAAGTTTCAGGCTGAACTACTTTGGGGTCAGGGGAGATGGGAAGAAAAGAAAGGCTAATGCCAAGTCATGTGTTTCCCTCAGACACCTAAATAAATAACTGCTGGTGATGCAGAACAATACTGCATTTAAAATAAACAGGAGTCAAATCTTATAGCTGAAACAACCAAAACATAAAGTCACTTTATCTTTTGGAAAGTAGCTGTCATATGCAAAAACAGCTGAATTACACATAAAACTCTTTTACTTCTAGAAATGCAGCAGAAGCAGTATTTCCAGTTCCTGAAAAGACAAGGTGTAAGCTAGTTTGGGGGCAACTGACGATGTCTAAATGAAAGCAAAGTTCTCATATTCAAACACTTCCAGTTCTCTGAGCAAACAACAACTGCTCATGCCCAGAGAGGACAGAGCCAATTTTGCAGGCTGCTTCAACAGGTACCAGGCCTGCTTTGCTAAATAAACACTCCAACAACAAAAGTATCTAGCAAATTCTCCATGGGATGTTTCAAAACCAGAAGGCACCAGAAATGGCTGCAGGCATATCTTCCACCCTCCAGGCACCCCTGCTTCCTGGCCAGGGAGCTCAGAAACTGATTCTCAGCTCCTTCCTGCACCACCTGGAGTGAGCTGAACTGCTGCATAACCCTGCTGCAGTAAATCCCAGCTTCTGGCTCCCCACGCTGCCCCTGTGCTCCCACAGTGCAATACACCTCTAAGACCTGGCTTTTTGTGATGCCAGCTCTGACTTCTACTTTTTCAGAATATCAGCATGTGTGCACACAGGTAGCAGGCAGGCTTTGCTAACTAAAGTAGTGATGCTCTTCTCAAATGTCTTCATAAATGCTCAGCTTCTGGAAAACTGGTTTGGTTGAGATTTTGTTGGTTTCCAAGTACAACTGGGAGGTAAAGGCCTTGTCAGAGTTGTAAAACCCAGTGGCAAAGCTACACTTCAGCTTTGCCTATTTATACAGTAGTGTCCTCACTTCAATGCTTTAGAGTCCTTGTAGTCCATTTCTGGTTTTTTCATAGAAATAATATTTGCCAAAGTGAAATGCCTTTTTGCCCATAATAGCCTCGAAGCTAATAACTATTTTAGAGCAATTCCAGTACAATTGGAAGCTGTTATTGGCTGTTTATGTAACAGTGAATTAACCCCCACCGATACCTTTCAGGAATTCATAACCATAGCGCACAAAATGTACTTTGCGAGAGCTTGTTAATGTATGGTAAGTGCAAAAGCCGTCTTGATTCAGAAGACTGGCTTTCAAAGCAAACATGCTTAACCTGCAGTTTCAGTCATGGAAGAAATTACTCAATTAATTGCAGGCAACAAAAACAACAGGGTTATAACTAATGTACAGTAAACGCTCTGTGGGTGTAACGCAAGCTCATTTCCCAGTAGTGTTCTCTCTTAGATTTCTTACCCTACTGCTGTAAAACTGTTTAAGAACGTTAAATTCACTTAAGATTTTCTCCCCACACACATCTGTTTTCTGGCAATGAATATTATTATTAACACAGGTAGGGTCTGCTCTCTTAAGAAACATGTTTACAACACAGTAATTTGCAGACCAGTATTTTTCATACTCAATTCTAGAATCAGACATCATCTTTTCCAAACTTAAAATCAAACATCAGAATTTATAAAGTTTTTTCCTGTACTAATGACATCCTTGCAGCGATAAAGAAGAGACCAGAGCAAAGGGGTTCAATAAATTCTCACCTGCTTCTAGGAATTCCAGCAGGCAAAGAGTAGCGAGAAGATCAAAAGCACAAGAAGACCCCACCAGAGTTGACTGTTCCCATTCTGACACTGAGGAAGAGACGGTGTAAAACACTAATAATGATTAAAGATAATGGAAAGGAAACTTACCCAAGCAGACACTGATGCCTTCTCCCGTCATTCCTTCCATTCATGTAAAAGACATCTGTCAATGATTTGATCTAGGCTCGGTATCAGCATACGGCTGGTACTTGGACTCGCTACTTAGAGATTCTCAGGGTGTGTTTATGTGCACATCTTACGATTAAAACTCTGACAACTAAATGTGATAATAAAATATGCAGATGAAGATTAAAAGAATCCCCTTCCGGCACCTGCCAGGCAGTTCTCAGCAGGCACTAGGAATGTTCATAAAGAAAGATGCCTCCCGTTTCCATCGAGGCCAATTCCTCAATCTCACCTCCCTCAAGCCTTGCGGTATTTTTCTCATCCTGGCCCCCATGCGAACGCATCTAATCCTCTTACCCCGAGAGCCAACCCCCCCTCCCTCCCAGCTTTATTTTATTTAAAACGATGCCTGCAACAGCCCGGAGCTGCCCGCCGGGTCACCCTCCCCGGGGACACCTGGGCGACCCTGCCACATCACGTTAGGCGCCGCGGAGTCCCGGGTTAAAACGTAATCTGTCCCTCTCCCCCGG
>VZTD01001933.1:522874-561460 GCA_013397725.1 Rhagologus leucostigma | reverse complement strand
CCCCTTTTTTTCCCCTCACCCTATATTTTTTTGTAGGGTTGGTTTGGTGGGGTTTTTTTCCTCTCCTGTTTTTTCTTCCCTGCATTTCCGACAGTTAACCAATGACCAGCTGGTGCAGATTTAACCCGCTCCAATCCCATCTCCCACCATGGAAAACTGGCCACAGCCAAGCTATTGGACAACCTGCCAATTCCCATTCCTACTTCCCCGGGAACAGGCGCAGCAGAAAGGGGTTGCGCCTTTGAGTTCTTCAAATTAATAACCCTGGGAAGGGCAGAGAGCCGGCAGATGAAAGGCAAGGTATGGACTTTGATCGCGCAATCGGAGCCATGCGGGCAGGCTCCCGAACCATGTGGAGCACCCCTGAAGGTCAGCCTGGGCTGATCAGATTGCAGCAAGAGAGCCACAGAAAGCAGGGCAAACGGAGGTGGAAAAATCTATACAACCCAGATATCTGCCAAGAGATGAAAGAAAAGTTTGCCTCTGATGCTGGGATTTATGAGTAAGGTAAATGAAGCCGTAATCTAACACTTGAGAAGATGCTTAGGTCTTCCTTCAGGAAAACACTTAAGCATGTGCTTAAACCCATTACTATTCAGGGCAGCCCATAAGCGTTTGCTGAAGGTTAAGCACAACCTTCTTACAGGGAGCCCTTAAGTACTGTGCTGATTAAGGTGGGGTTTTTTTCTTCTAAATCTGAACCACTGTGAAGCACAAAATGAATTGCCCTCATTATATTTTAATATTGTCTCTGTCTGCTTTCAAACTAAACCAGAGAATGCAAACAGAAGGTAAGTCTTATTTTACATTAAGAGGATAAAGCCCAACATTACATACTGTTGTGTTTTATTTTCTTTTTTCTTTAAGATCAACTGGCTGCACAACACTGTGCGTCCTTATGAACCTTTCATGAGGGAGAAAGAGCACATGGAAAAGTGATTGCTCTGCTACTCCTAAACTCTGGAATTCTCTTGATGTGCTGTTACAAGCCAGAAGGGATCACACAGAGCACTGCATACATACATACATACATACATACATACATACATACATACATACATACATACATACATACATACATATGCTTTATCCACTGATCTCTTTTGAAGCAAACCTGAAAAAGGCTGTAGATGGTGTACACATTTCAGCTATTAAAGGTCATAGATAAGACAGCTATTTATCAGTTCAAGTAAGGTCAGTGTTACATCCACAGGCAGAGAGCTCTGCCTGTTGCACAAATGACACTGCCTGCCCTTAATGCCTTGAGAAACTTTTGGCAAGCTAAGCATATGTAACAAGCCACAAACCTTACATACAACCGCTGCAGTTCATTAATGTTCAACAGGAAGGTGTCATATCTGAAAAGGGTTCTGTTTCTGTATCACAGCACATTTCCTCTCCTCTCCTCCAAGCTCTCCACTGGTGATTTCTGACAAAGAAATTGTATCCCCTGATGGAGGAGGAAAGCTCACTAAGTAGTGAATCGGTGGTTGTGGCTCTTCCCAAAAACCTCTCCTTGCTACCATTTAGGAGTATTCTACCCCACATACTAAACTATTGGTTCATTTACTTTCTTTATACACACAGAAAAAGGGACCTTGGAAAAACAGTTTGTGCCAGTTTTAGACTTCTACTGGAGCTAAAATCAGGGTCTTGGTTGAATTCTATAACACACAGTTTTGGAGGAAAACGCTGTTATATAACTCTCCGTTTTCCCTTTCTGGGAGACAACCTTGGTAGAAGAGCTTGTGAGAAGCAGTCAAATCTTCTATTGCAGGTCTTGAGACAGATGGCAAAGTACAAGGGCAGAAGGTTACTTTAAGGTCAGGGTGTTTCCCATTCTTACTAGAATATCCAAATGCTACAGGCAGGCAGGAACACTTCTGCTACATTCACCTCCAAGAAACTTAAACTTCTTCTCACTTGCAGTAATTTGCCCAACTAAATCCTGAGCTAAAGGCAGTACTTCTTCCTAGAAACCTTGTTATTATAAATAAATAAGGACAAAGAAATAAAGAATAATCTCAAATGTCTGTCCCTAAATAACCAATCTACCATTCAAGAACTAAAGGTCTCACCATGCTCCTATACTTGGCATGGAAGCTGGACAAAAGAGATGAAGTTTGAAACTCGGATACTGCAACTGTCCTGATGTGCCTCACTCAGCCCTTCAAACAGGAAAGCAAACTCAAGAAGTAGTAGGTTGCATCTTAGAACCATTTAATCATTTAGGTTAGAAATACCTCTAAGATCGAGTCCAACTGCTAACACAGTGCTGACAAGTCCACCACTGAACTGCATCCCTAAGTGCCCTGTATACACATCTTTTAAATACCTCCAGGGATGGTGACTTAATCACTTCCCGAGGCAGCCTCTTTGAATGCTGAAGAATCCTTTCATTCTTTCATTATAAACCAAACCAAATAAAAAATTGTCATAGAAACAATTAAGAGAAGGCCACAATCATGCTGCAAAAAAGCCCAAAAAGTGCATTCATCTGTCCATGGATAGTGAAATTAGCCATGAACTTTACAAAGTGACTCCTTGGGTGAATGCTATAGACTTCCTGTTTAATTACAAGAACAAAAGAGGCGAAAAATTAGATGTTCAAAGTCTTTCTCACTGTTCTTACAGCTTAAATACCTATGGGCACTAAATCAATACAAATATGATGAAGAAATTAGTAAGTAAGCAATTACAACCTTCACTGCTGCACAAAGAAGCTTGAAACAAAAAAAAAATAAAGATGAGTATGAATGATCCCAACTCCAACTTTGTAAAAATGTCTCCTTACGTGAGATCATAGCAGGGCCCAAATGGCTTCAAGACAAAGCATACGTGAACCACTCTCCTCTGTGAAGGCTCAAAATTGGATGCTCAAGTTAACCACCAGTGAGTTTTCCCACAGAAGCAGGACCTTAAAGAGAGTGTTACTGCTGGCACCAGATTACTTGCAATGACCTGGCAGCTTGTGATTACCACATGAGCTTCTCTCTCTTCCCCCCTAAACAGGCGCAAAAAGAAGGATGCTAACTGTTTCCAGTGTCATTAGGCACTGGAGGTCATTGCACCTGTATCTCCCTACATTTACTTCCTTCTTGGAGGATTATTTTGAGTCTATTAAATAAAGTTAACTAGCAATGAAACAAGAATAGATTACAAACTGAGGATCTCCGTTTTCTAAAGCTGAACTCCCAGTCTCTATCACTGGAGTAAAAGTCCAAGTGACGAAATAAACCTTGAACTTCGTTTCTTTACACATCGTTTTTGGAAACAAAAGAGCACCTTGTCCCAGACACCGCAATTTAGCAACTTCATCTGTATACGTGTCAGAAAGAGGGAACAGAAAGCTTCAGCCAGTCAGTATCCAAACAAGAGCATTCCCCCAATCAACGTCACTGGCTGGAATTGCACTTGGAAGGGATGCACACCAGTGCAGTTACTGTCACACCACCATGACCAAGTTCCAGGCAGGAAGCTGTCCTCCCAACCCAGTGGTCTCAAAACGTGGGCCACATGAGCAGCAACCAATCATCTAGGTACAAAATGAGTGGGAGAATAAAAAGGAGGAGCTATTTACCACCAACAGGTTCAGCAGAACTCAGCCTGCATCATCCTGTTAGCTCTCCCAGTGACCTCCAGAAGCGAGTGAGCAGGAAAGATGACAGAGAAGAGCTTTGAACTGGAACTCACTAGTAGAGGAAAGGAGGGGGTCATAAGGGCCGCAGCCCTCTCAGCTTCCAAAGTCCCCAAAGGAATAATGGGTACCTTGTGCATGTGTACTAGTTTGGTCTCTAATCTCAGCCACCTCAACTGTTCCTGAATGCAAAACTCTGTTTCATTGAAAAAAAAAAGGTAACAAAATCTGTGTATTCCTGATGTAGAACATTCAGCTGCCACAAGAGACAAAATTGCAGATACAGGAAAAGAGAACTATTTAACTAAGTATTTTTCCCATTTTTTTATCCAAGGTAATTCCAAATAATGAGCAAGGGGAGGGAAGTTCACTGTTATCCAGGTTCATCCTAAATCAGACTGCAAGATATATTAGAAAAAGACAGCACGTCACTTTAAATATGATTGAATAAAAATTCCTACCTGGGTTTGAAATTATCTTAACTAGACTTTGCAATGGTTTTGTCCTGTTACACTCTGATTTAAACCAGGTGTAACGCAATTTTGAATCATATTCAAACAAGGTACCTCAACTAATTTAAACTATATTTAGACGGCAGTATTTTACTACTAAAGAAACCTAACAGAGGAACAACATGCTTGGAACATCTGTCGCAGTGATTGAAAGAAGTCTATGACAGGAATAGCAAACAGTTATTTTCTTTCCTGAGATGATGTCAATCTGTTGAAGCAAAGTATCAGTGAAGTAGATTGTTTCTAAGAGGTACCTCACTCTGGCCTGTCTTCTCCAAAACAAAGATGATTAAAATACCCCCTTGCTGCATAACCTTGTCTGCTTGCTTATTAGTATCTGCTATCTCTGTATCAGGGGAAAAACTCTTTGTCAAAGCTAGTAAGCATGTTACAGCATTACATGAAAAAAAATAGTTCATTTGTTCAAGTCTAAAAACCTCCACCTAATGAAATTCAAATTTTAACATGCATCAACTATTATTTACATTTAGATTATCAACTGTATGACTCAACACAATCCCTAAGATACAGACCTTTAAGCAAGGCTGTCACACAGCATGTTCTGCAGTGACGATCACAACTGCATGTATTTATGACACAACTTTGCAGTTACTTCATGGAAGATGACGACAGAATGGCTCTCACTCTATGCTAATGCTGTTTCACCAGGATGGATTGCTACGTGTTGGTCCAAATCAAGGTTCTTTCCTACAACAAGTGTCTTGCCTGCCCAGACTACACAGAGGTGGAGAATGAAGGTGAAGAAGGAAGGAGTTGCTGCAGGTAGTGATTGGGCTCCCTCTGAGCACTAAGGTGTAGGAAATGGAGATGTCAAGCAGTGATGGAATGACTCACAGGATTCATTACAAGTTCTTGGTGTTTCACTGTCATGGGTCCAACTGTGGGGAACCAGCAAACAGTACCTCTTCTCACTGTCATCAGGCTGAGGTTTCTACCACATTGCCAGTGGCAACCACATGCATCGCTCCCCTGAGCTAGGATCTACTGGGGCCATTAAATCAGGCACAAAATACGTGATCAAGACTGGCCAGTTACCCCACATCACCTGTCTGACTGACACCACCAGCACAGAGCTAAGGCAGGCACGTCTCTCTTGAGCTCTGATACGATAAGCCTTGAGGCTCCTTCCTTGAGGAAGAAAATAGGTCTGGTAGGCTGCCAACATGAGAGCATGGATGCCTTTAATAACCAACAGCAGCACCGCATGACATGTGGCAATGCAGCCTGTGATGGGCCCAAGGTGCCTGTGTTCGCACGGCCTGGGTGCTTCCCTTGCGCTTGGTGCTAAACTGGGTTCAGGAGAGGCAACCAGCACCATCATTACTGGTGTTCTCACACCAGCCTGGGAAAGAGCTTCTCATCAGGTCACAGCCCTGCCACGAGGCTGCTGGATATGGCAGCACAGCCACAGCTGAGAACACCAGTGGTTTTCTATTAAAAAAAAAAAAAAAGTGACATAGTTGAGGAAATGTTGTGGTAGGAATTAAGATGTGGACTTCAAAAATGCAGCCGAGCAGTTTCTAACCAGTGAATATGGATGTAAAAGCTTTGTGAGAAACTTTAGTATCAAATAGCTAAGCCAGAACCAAGTATCAGCACTCAAGAAGAAGTTACTGAAAATTACTGTAAAAAGGGTGTGAAATGCCAAAGGCTGCTGATTATTTGAAGAAAAAAAAAAATCAAGCAAGGACAGGGATACTTACATATTCCATGGAAAATCCTATTTCCTTTTCTTATGTAAATATTCCTGTTAACATCTATTGTTTAAAAAAGATTCATAAGATAGTTATATATAAAATACAGACTTGAAAGCGAAATTTATCCCTCTGTGTATTGTTTTCTTGTAGATATAGGACTGTCTATTTCAAAAGGGACTGCTACAAAGGAATCATTGTTAACTTTCAACTTAACTTCCAACATCAGAAGTATTTTGTGTACCAATCAAAAAAAAAAAAAAATCAGAATTCGGCCACAATTGTGAGCCCATATTGGGTTCTTTTACAAAAGAATTCAGGAAAAGTTGGTGGCTAACTTGCCGGAGTGACCCCAAGACTTGCCTTGTTGCACCCAGCTCCACCCATGGCTCAAACCCTACTGTACCTCTATAAAAACCAATGGACACAGATCCCGCCTTCCTGAGAAGAGAGATTTGATTTCACTTTGCATCCACTGTTCCTTCTGTTGAGGTCTCCAGGGACATGTCAGCTCTTTGCTCCTGCTCTTTTTACCCTTCCTTAAATTCCAATTGAGGGACTTTAGCAAAAGCTATCTATTTTAAACTGGTGGTGTAGAGACCTTTCCAGCGCAATAAAAAGGTAGGACAGAATTTTCTCTGTGGGTAGCAGACTGGCAGGGCTCCTTTTTGACTATTCATTTTAATGCTGCCATGGTTTTGTTGTAGTATTAACTATGCAGGAGAGTGCCCACAGCTTTGTGTAAGAATCTTTTTGAATTATTTAGAACAAAATAACATGGAAACAGTAGATACTCAGCATTTCTGCAAACTGTGCAACTCAATTTTTAGCACTGATCACAGAACATGCTTAACAACAAATAATGTAGTCACCAATGTGTGGGCCTTGAAAGATGAAGCACAGGTCAATTCTACAGGTGATTGTCCCTTTGTAGCAATGCACGTGCTCAAGGACAGAAGCAAAGTAGGATTATAAAGTGCATTACTTTGTGGATTCATGTGGTTAGCTACTTAAAAACAAAACAAAACAAAAAAGCAACCCCAACCCCCTAACCTGGACCACATCATGGGTGGAAAAGATACACTAAACTGAACAATATATTTTAATTCAGTTTTTGCCATTCTGGTTTGAAGTAGCCCAAGGTGAAAGACCTAACAGAGTCCCATATTATTTCAACCCAGTCCATGGCCAAGTCAGTAATAGTTAGATCAGAAATTACAAAGGAATATAGCTGATATTTGATGACATAGTTTTGCAGCTGCCATGGAGTGCCCTTCCCTCCTGGCTCCCAAATCCACCCCAGCCTCTGGTCCTTGCACAGGACTGTGAAACCATCCCCTTTCACGCTGAGGATGGAAGCAGCGTGGGGTAGCAGGTTTCAGAGAGTTCCCTTCAGGCTAATGAGGAAATGTCGAAATGAACCAGGGTGCAGTCATAGCTGCCTGACTCTCTGAAAGAAAGCATTTACAAACAGATTCATAAACAAGGGGATTGCAGCTGTCAGTAGGGGCTTAAGACCCATAATCGGGATCAGACAACACAACGCGAAGCGCGGCATTCGCCACAGCAGTTACTACACTTCCGTCCTTTTTCCAGCAACTTCTGCTGACTCAGGAGCACAAAGTGCTGACATCTCTCCCGGGAGTGCCGCGCACACACTCCTTTACACACACACACAGTGTGAATGTGGAAAGGAGTACAAAAGAACAACTATATGTCAAAGAACTTAAAGAAAAAAAAGTTCCATGCCTTAACCACCTCTATTTTCTATAAATACTCTCATTAAGTGCTACACTGAATGAAAGCAGCTGAACAAACAATCTTGGGATTACTGGGAAAAATACAGTGCTGAAATTTTGCAGAATTTTAGCCCACTGCAAAAAGCCCATGTTTTTTTTGTCCAATCTGGAAGACAAATTGTTTCAACCAGTGAGGATTTCCCCTCTTTTCAGGAAGAAAAAATTCACTGTGCATGTGTAGAACATTCTATATAACCAAAAGCATCATGGGACTTGCTCTGCACAGGTCCTCACTCTGGACATTGCAAGACAACACTGCTATTCCATATGTGGGATAAAAAGACCACACAGAAGTCTCAAGTACCACTTCCTGAAATATACAAAGTTACTGTCGTTACAAGAAAGTGCATACACACAAACCCAACTGAATTTATCTAACGCTTTATACAAATATCACTTGAACTGAAATTTTTTCCACAAGGAAGATGAAAAGGTAACACAGAAAAGCAGCTTGGGCTCCAAAGTGACAGACTTCAGCAGGCACCAGAGCAAGCAGACAAATGTTAGTGTTAATACTATTAAGAACACTGTCTTGCATATACAAGCAAAACATTTCTTTGCCAATCTCCTAGCCTCAAACACTTTATAACCTTGATACCCAAACTGAACTTCAGCACATTTTATGCCAAAATCCCTTTGGCATCTGCTTCAGTAACTATCAAAAAAATATTCAATGTTTTGTCCTTTTTTTTCAGTGAAATATTTACTCAGGTACTTAATCAGGTAGTTTTCCTCTAAGCCACTGTTACCCCTTTTTCTAGTTCACTATCCGAGGCCAGCCTCACAACAAGGTTTCTATCTTTCATGGACCGCCCAACTTCTACCCTCCCAGTTAGGCAGGAGTTCTGTGGAAGAGAGCTAGAGGTTACAGCACACAATAAGCTAGATAAGCATCAACAATATCGCACTCTTGCAAAAAAACAAATGTTGTGCTGGAACAGATAGCAAGAGAGGTCTGTGAGGAAAGCCTTCTGCTGTACTCACCATTACTGAATGCCAACAGGAACATTTTGGTCAAGTTTCACTGCTGGTCTCCATGAGATATGCGGGCAAGTCGGAAGATATTCAGAGAAGAGTAGAAAGAGGATGAATTAAGTATCTAATCTAAACAAAAGGAAACTGAAGGCAGAGAAGGTAACAGTCTTCAATTGTTCGCAAGGAAGATGCAAAGCCAAAATGAATTGAGTTTTCAAATTTAAAGAGGAAAGACTTTACCAAGACAGTGAGAAAAGCTTTCTGACAGAAAGAAAAGCACATGAATAGATTTTATATATATATATATGTGTGTATATATATATATATAAACACATATACATCATATATGATATATATTGTATCTTTTTATTAGAGTGAGAACATATATCTATATGTTCTGCAAAGAGATGCTAGTTGCTGTCAGAAATGACTTTGCCAACCCTGTCTTAGGGTAAGCAGGTTAGATCATTCCTTGGGGACACAGTTCAGGCCTGTGGTTCTGCATGCAGGCAAACCACCTTGCCGTTTTCCCAGCACCAAATGCCCACTGAGGCCTATGAGAGGAGCAGTCCCTTTATTTTAAAACACAGAAACAAGAGAGACTTCAGTCTTCCTGTCCCTGGGAGTCCTGGGTGAAGGTCAAGTACAGCCTGCCCATCAACAGCAAGTCTAAGGCAGAATGATGAAAGATGATGTAGCCATGGTGGAGTACTGCAAGTCACCTGAACTGCACAAACCACGTCCTTCCAATCAGCTACAGAGAAAAGAAAATCAGGGGTTTGCAGTTAGTTGCTAAGAGGTCTAGAAATAAGAAAGGTAAAAAGTCTACTGCAACACTACCTTTAACTTATTTATACTTTACCAGCACATGATGCATACTAGTTGAGGACATCAGCCTTTCCTGCACCCTGCCTCTATATAAAGTACATAGCTTTTCCCTCTCTTATGTGTATTTTGTCTGCACAGATTACTAGTAGTTTGGGGTAAAAACTATTTTACTATTTACACCATCCCTCAAAAAAACAGGGATCTTGCTCATTTGATTATAAGCACTGACCAGCTATTAGCTGTCCAAACAAGTTGCATCTCCCACCTCACTGTGATTTAGCTACAGCTACAAGTTTGGGTTCAGTCAAAGTTCTTTTGCCCTGATAATATGTAATCTAAACCCACCCTCTGTCAGTTTAAAGCCATTACCCTTGGTCAAAGATCCCATTAAAAACATGCTAGATTGGGGCTTTTTGGTGAAAACTGACAGGACTGCAGTCTGGGTGAAGATCTCAGCCACCACACATACATGTTCCTTTGGCTTTTCCTTTTACCACAGTATGGAAATTGGCAGTGTATTAAGAACTGAAGCTCTCTGAGAAAACAATCCAGGCAGAGCAGAACACCTCGGTAACAACATTACTAACACACGCTTGCCTTAGCACAGCCTTGTCCACAGCACATGCATAACTAAGTTTCAGCAACTCGTTTTGGAGTCACATCTCATGCAAAGCAACTGTTGAGTTTTACTACAGCAGCTTTTAACAAACAATTCATCAGAACCATTACGTGGTGTAGCCAGGACCAAGAGTGCTTATCTGAAAAGTATATTTTTGTCCCATGCAGATGCATTAAGATTGTTGGAATACTGGGCTTTGTTTCTTTGTATATATATATGTATCAAACACACATATATGTTCTCTGAACTTTGAGGGAAATAAAAAGAAAGTTTATTTTATACTTATATTCACCCTCCTTTTTCTGTGAAGAAGCCAAAGCCTCATGCAAGGGCATGGCAGATCTGGCTTCACTGACAGGGTACCAACAGCTGGCCTGATTGAGGTTTGTGTGGGCCACAGATGTCATACTGCACTCATTTGGAAAGTACCCCGCAGCCACTCCTCAACTCATTCTGAAATCACAGAATGGTTGGGGTTGGAAGGGACTAGTCCAATCCCCCTGCTACGGCAGGTTCACCTGCTGCAAATGAGAAAGGTCACTTCTTTGTGGTTTGTATGAAGTTCATCAGAAACCACTGTTTTGCATAGCAGTAAACTACAAAAAAACTTAGATAAGCATGCATGTGCAAGGCTGTTTTCTTAAACACAAAATAAAAAACTTCATGGACTAAATCCTGACTGAAGGGTGGACATTCTGCAACAGCTGCTTTACCAAAACTTGGTAACTAATATGGAAGTTACCTCCCTTTTCCTAAATACCAAGTGCACTAGTATCAACAACCTATTCAGAAACTAAAGACCAAAGTTAAGGAAAAAGAAAAAACAAAAAGCTGTGGTTCATATCAGAGAAAGTGCTGCCCATTTAACAACTTTCACTGATTTCACCAGAACTAACTACATTTATATAGGCATCTGAAAGGTAATTTGAAAAAATGGGCTTTGAATTTTGTTTTTGAAGACCAGTATGCTTGGTTACACAGCATGTTATAACCAAGTTTCTTCTTCTGCTTGGAGTATTAGGCAGTTATAAAAGGCTCTAATGACATCATAAACCTTGCCAGTGTTTGATAATTTCTTAAGGGATTTGATAGAGGAAGAAGAAAGTTACAGAGATCTCTGTTTTACTTCTTAGGTTCCTAACCTTCTCAGCAGAGCAGTCATGTGAAGAAGCTAATGTGAGTCACCAGATGAAAGAAGGCAAGTAAATACATTTTAAGTTCCTTTTAAATTAAAAAAAGAAAATCTAATAGTATAAGCAAGCTTCAGGAAGCTCTGGCTAAAGGCTGAGCACCCAAGGTTAAGAACAGTACTAAGCTTTAGTGTTTTGTAATAAAACCTCTAATTTCATGCTGTGTTCAAGCCAGCAGTTACTACCTGAAGGAGCTTCCAAATTCAGTGCTACCTGGGTTGAGCAGCAAAGGCTCCATGCACCGGTGGCAATCTGCTGTTGAAAAATGTCGAAAACTCTGCTCTATCCCAGCCATGGTCCATTCCCCACCTGCCCCAAGGTCATCCCTCAGCCGGGGGTGATGCACTACCTGCAAGGAGGGGTTTTCCCCAGGCACTGCAGCCCTTCACCAAGCTTCTCCAGCATCACGTACATCCCGTCGCTTGCACACATCATAGAAGGCTTGAAACTTCTGCATGGCCTCTTCTCTTTTAGAAACAACAGAGACACTGTTTACTACAGAATGACTTAACAGTGCTGCTTTAGCAGGACACTGCTGGCTTTACTTCCTTAGGATGTAAAGGATGATTCCTTCCTTAGGAACTAAGAAGGATGAAGCTATTACTCACATAATGACAGTAACTAGTTGTTTCTGCCATATAGCATGTCCTGCCCTACCAGGGAAAACAAATATGTACCAAACAGTAACTTAACTCCAGTGGGAAGAAGCGTGCCCAAGAAAATCTCAGAAGGGGATTTTTTCCTTCAACTTTTCTCATACATGAAATATATGCATGTATAGCAACATCCCTGGTTTAGTTGTTCTGGTATTTGTTTTCCATTAAGCAGTATGAAACTTCCTTTAGCAAATATGTTTTGTGGGTTGTTATCCATAGCTTGTTAACCACTATATTCATTTAGGGACTACACATATGCTTTTTCAAATATAGACATAAGGGGAAGTGAAAATCATGCCAGAGAGCATTGGTTAGTTCCCAGGAAAGACAGCATCTAGAATCTGGCAGCCTTGAGACATGAGAAAAGTACACACACAGTCAGACTCAAAATTTTAAGCCATTTGTGTGGGCCATTTTTTTAATCTTGGTGATCCCAATTTCTACAACTATTTGTAGCTGAAATTGGTCTTATTTTTTAAGGCAAAATACATACCATAGTTTCCTCCTGTTGTATTGTACTAGAAAATGATGTTTGCAAAACATCTTCCCACAATTCTGAGTCTTTCCAGAAACTTATTTTTGCTGGACATTTGATGAAAATACTGTTGTAATTCACTATGTTGCCACCAAACCTCTTACAGAAGAACAGTAGGGTTGTTAAACAGAAAATAATGAGTTTTCACTGGCTCACCAATAAAGTAGAGAAGGAAAGTGGTCACACCAAATCACCAGAACACACTGAGACCTCGTTACTACCACCCAATAGAAAGTAGTACAGTGATCCCCAAGGTCAGGCTGAAATTATTTAAATTACCTTCACACATCAGAGCAACAGAGGTCTTGGATCCTCCCAAGAGCCACAGTCAGGAAAGCCTTCTGCACCTCATGAAGCCTGGCTCCCTGCTTGGACAGGGATCAGCCTCCCAACATGGCATGTGGCCTGGGTGCAAGCCCAGAAAAGGTCCCTGCTCCCCAGCACTGGTGTCCTTGGGTGGCAGCTGCCAACACTGAGGGAGGAATCTGTACCTCACATTCATGAACAGTAAATAATAAGCTCTACAAAACTACTGTGCTAGCGATGAGGCTTGCTAATTGGGAAAAACATACCCCTTCCAAGCTGTCTGTTTGGCTTACTGTTTTGTTATAGCCAAGGTGAAAGAATCTTATCTTAAGCTTACAGCATTTTTATTTTAAACAAAAAGATACTGTTGGTTTTGTTAAAAAAACCAAAACAAAAGAAATAAAACCAAACAAAAAAACCCCAACAACCAAAGAACACCCTCAAAAAAACTCCCAATCCCCACCATCAGCAGAAGTATCTATCAAAATGTGGACAACAAGAGGAAGCTCATTGCAAACATCCCCTGCAAACACTCCCTCCAGAGGGCTGTTCCCCCCACAGTACTCAATTCCAGCCTGTCCTTGGAGCTGTCTGGCTCCCTTCCTCACCAGTGTTTCACTCCCAAAGCATGGAGTTAGTCACAAGCAGATCTGTGTTGAAGAACATCATGAGGCTGGGGAGACAGGCACTGGAGCGAGGCCGAAGGCAGAACCTCCCCTCAACCACAACTGTTCTGTGCTGATGCTCCTCTCACTGTGAGGAGGGGATGGCCATCACTTGGTGGTCATCCATGCGCCACCCTCTCTTTGTTTCTCAGGGAATGGCCCTGTGCCCACTTTGGCTTGTTTGTCAGTCCAGTTGGTAAGAGATGATGTTTAAAGACAAGTTTGGGTGCTGGAACACAACACTGTTGAGGGCATTCATTTAGTGGCCATCACCAAAGGTACATTTATTCCCTGCTGATGCAACTGCTTCTTAACACCTGAGTTCTGGGATGGCTCTAAGCAGTGAATTCTAAATTTTAACAGGGCTTCTGCATGCATGGCTGAGCCTAAGGTGTTTAATACATTGCAATCGCAAAAGATACCTGTAGAAAGAACATATTTTTATCACCATTTAAGAAAAAAAAGCTATTTATATTGACATTAAGAGGAGGCCTTTTTGGGTTTAAAAAAAACCTCAAACAAAACCTTCAATTATGTTCAATTTTTTAAATTCCAAATTAGGAGTTTATTCTGCAAACTGTGATTGCACTGTGAAAGGGGAATAAAACCATTCTGCGTGCTTCCTTGAGGTTTAAGAAAGTAATTAAATACTGCACATTTCTAATATTTTATTTGCCTCAGCTCCTGAAAAATAATTAGACACATAGGGGGCCCATTCAAAATTTTGATCTAGTTTACTCGAAAACTATTTAAAGGAAATATTAACTGATATATACATTGCTGAATCCCTCTGCCAATACTTGCTGATTATCCCAGCAGTTTTCCCTGCTAGTGCTGTATGAAAGAAACAGCCAACTAATTCATTAACCAGGAGGTGCTGATTACATACATATTGTTATCAAAAGCACAAACTACACTTTTTCCCCTTCTCTCAGTTACAGTAATTTTAGGTGCTTGCAAAACAAGCAGACAGAAAACATTCAGCCTGAAACCCAATACTTAAATAATACTTGGGCATTGCCTCCTTAGGAACCCAAATAGGACACAGAGAGCATTTGTACACTCAAAGCCTAGCTAAGCACAGCTAGGAGCTATTCTGTATTAAATATTCTATTTAAAAAAATGGGTAAATTTGAACAGACAGAGGGCACTTGGTTTTGTTCCAGAACTGGAACATTCCCTAGCTTTACATTTATTCATCCTTTAAATTCAATTTAATTTCAAATGCAAAAAAAAAAAAAATTCTTTTTTTGCATGGCCTAACTACAGAAAACGTGGTTATACATGTAAGGAATGGGTGCCGCCTTCTAATAAAATGATTCAACTGGGTATTTCCAATTTTACAGTCAAGTGAAAGAAGGCCCCAGACCCATGAAAAATTACCTAGAATTTTTATCAGCACTTCCTACCCATATATATTTATGAATACCAAAATTTTTAGTTACAATAGACTCTCCAGTTATTTTTAGTAACTCATCACTGTGACGGCCAGAATACCCAAAAATTACTAACTGTAGAACAGACTAGTAGCTGAAAACTATTTAGAAGTATCTACCCCCAAACCCAAGTCTGTCATTGATTTAATACATCAGGTTTGGCCCCCAAGTAAAAGTAACAGTGCATGTTAATGTCATACATAATCACAATAAAGTGTTATTGCTCTAGAAGACAAAGTGCTACATGATTCAACGAAGTGCTTCTAGTACATGATGTAAGTGAATTACTACGACGTAAAACACAGGAATTTTAAGGATGCTCCTCAGCATCAAGACCTGTTCCCAGATAAGCTTTAAGGATATGATAGGATCGGCATCTTGCTTGCCACATAACTGAAGACAAAACAGGAAAAAAGGAGCTTAAAAAAAAGTCAACAGAAACATGATCTGAAATTTTCTTTCTTTAATTCTATGAAAGATTTCCCCTTAGAAAGGGACTATTATAAAGGCAAAAGACACCTATGCAGAGCTGGATCCTCAGATTTTTGTAGCTATGAAACACCTTGGCCAAAATCATAGAGAAATAATTGAATAGAATATATAGCAACAGTCTTTGTGTCTGTAATTTGTTTTATGCTTTACGTTTTTTATTTGTGCTAACGCAGTAATCAAGGACTTAAACCACCACCTGGCTGACACAAAACTAATTATTGCTTGAAGTTTCTCCAGCATCTCTAGTCACTTTGCAAGGTCACACTGAGGAGTAGTGGTATCAAGCGCCAGGAAAAGCAAGACTTTTTGCCAAGCAGGCAATGTCTAGTGCCTCCCTGGCACAGGGCAGATAAAACAAAGGCAAAGACAATCCGTGACTCTGGGAAACACCTGATTTCACTTATTTAGCCCTCCAAAAGAAAACACTGAGACCCATCACTTTAATTGAAGAGAGTTTTATACAGCATTTTACTTCATCAGATAATATTTGGGATGGCAAGGCAGTATTTTCACTATCGCCAACTTCTGATGTATTTCAGCAGCTCTTTTCCTTCTTTCCATGACAAGCCAAAACATCCTACTTAATAATATTTTGCACACTCTTGGGCAGAATACTAACTACAAAAGGCAGGTGGATTTACCTTCAGGAAGCACAAAGCTAACGGCAGTAACTTTTCAGAGTTACTCAGTGACAAAAATATTATGTATTTTATAGTTCCTACAGCCCTGCATCATGCTTACAAGGTTGGTAACTCATGCAGTATTTTCAGAAAAAGCTTTCCCTTACCCAGTCCGGTCACAAAACCCACACAGATTGGCATTACGTTCATAAAGGGTAAAACTGAGTATTTTTGTGCAAGAAGGATGTCTAGTGCAGTAGCTCAATACTGCTTCTAGCACTTGTCATGTGATGGTTGCTGAGGGAATGGGTCGCAATACTTCAATTCAATGAGCTTCTGAAGGCGTGCCCCAGCCCCCGACTGCAATAAGGTACCTTTATTCCCTTCTCAGTATCTCGCACAACAGCTGGATATCCATGCCCAATATTATTCTGTGCAATGTCCTGAGTTATACCACAAATGGCTTACGTAACACAGCTAAACCAAACTGCTCTGATGGCAGCGATGAATGGGGACTCTGTTGTTGCAGCCCTTGCCAACTGCGTGCATCACTCTCGGTTCCGCTAACGCCGAGCAGGGACAAAGGCTATATTCTCTCCTTTATGGCAGCACAGCACAGTGATGATGCTGTAAATTAAAGAAAGCACAACATGCTGACAACAGACTCATTACTACCTTCTTACTCTCAGTTCCAATACATAAATATAGCATAGAGTTCCTCACATCGTGCTGAAAATAATGGGAAAGGGGAATAAATGTGGGACAGCCTTTGCACAGCTGAAGAACATAGATCCCACTTCCTCCATCTGGATCTAATTTTGTTGGGTGTTTTTTGCACCAACCATCTATCCTCTTTCTTACCTCTTCTTCTACATATTTTCAGAGTATATCAGTAATTTAAAAAACAATCTTCTCCAGAACACGAAAATCTATACTTCTATGAGAAACTCCACCACAGCCTCTTGTAATGTCATATCTCTCTCCAATATCTTTACTTCAGACAAAAAATAAAGTTTGAGGAAATATCTAAGAAAGTTTCCTTCATAACTAGACGTAGACATTTCCCACAGCAGTATGTAAATTACATAGTTCTGATTCCTCCATAACCCCTTGTTCTAACCTCTGTTCCCTGTCCACTTCTCCTTTCCCCCACATGTATATATGACCTGGGCTGTCTGGCTGCTAGGTGTCAGCTCAGTATCATCAGGATATTGAAGGTAATCTAAATGGAGACTTCAGAAAGCACATATCTAATAATAAAGCTGTTTGCAGAAAACTGTGGGAATTCCAGAGAATATGACAAGCCTAGAAGGATAAGTATACATACAGAAAAACCAGACTCAATTCTGATGTCCCAAGAGACAACACTTCTGTATCAATACTATGCTTGCCTTAGGAACAAAGAAATGCCGATCAGCATCCTTATTATCTCTAGGAAAAAACCACACGCACAAACGTTTGACCATTTTCAGGAAGTTTTATCAGGATTAAACACAGTACTATCAACAACTATAATGATCAAGGACTAAAGGGTACCTGACCATGCCCAACACTGCCACCAGTGCCTCTGGCTAAACAGCCCCACTCATACAGAGCCTAAACGAGCCACTGGTTAAAAAAAAATCCAAAAAACCCTGGAAGTGTTCATAATCTGACATTTCATGGAGATGATTACATTACAATTCCCATAATATTTAGAAACTAGATTCAAAATTGGAGAAACAGGGAATGTAATTCTACTGCCAGGAATAAAAAATCAAAAAAAAAAAAACCCCTGAAAGTTCTCAGGTTAACAGGACCCTGAAACAAACCCCTCTCTGTATATTTGGGATATATTCTCATGCAATCAGAAATACAAATTAAAACAGTCACTAACAGGAAACATGTTTTCCTTTTTCTGTGTTTTAAAAGGAGGCAGAAAATTTGGTGCAAACGTTACCCTTTTCTCAGAGGTGGATTTCTACAGAAGTTAAGGCAAGCAAAAAGTCACTATGTGAAAGCACAGAGGAAACATGCAGCTCATCCCAGTCTATGACAATAATTAAAATACTCTGCCAAAAAAACCCTGAAAATAAGCTTAGGAAGAGTTCAACCATCATTAACAGCTTAGACTTTAAATACACAGAGTGAGAAATACAGCTACTCATGGGCCCATATTGGGCTAAAACAGCTGCTGGTGTAAGCAGTGCCCAGTGCTAGTTTTAAACTGGATTTGATGGAATGGAAATTACAGTCCTGAGTGGATTCTGTGACACAGTGACTGACCTGAGTGCCAAGGGGCAGTGCTGACAGGTCTACAAGGATCTTTTAGTCTCCTTCAGGAGTGAAACTGTATGAACTGTGGCAAAAATCAAGACAAAAACTCCACAAGGGCTGCTGACCTCTCCCACATTGCTTCCAATTACATATTGTACACTTTAAACCATTCTTACAGAGATACTGGTGAAACTAATCCAGAGACAGCCTGACCCTAATCAACTTCTTTGCCAAAAAAATGAGTAAATGGTCCCTGTGAGTAAACCCTGAGCAACAAGAAAACTTGTACCTGCTGGACGCAGCCACTAACAAACAGGTTCCCTGTGCTACTCACCTGCTTCTGCAGGGATTTAATCTGGAGAGAGCGTACTTTAACATGAGACTCCAGAATCACTGAACCAGGATTTTCCCCAAGGAAAGTACAGTATGGTAGGAGCAGGAAAAAGAAAAATCAAGGGTTTCGATGTTGCATAAACATGCCTATTCACCACTGGACATGAGCACTGAGAAATACCCGAACTTGTATGCTTACTAACTTCCATGCAGAACTTAACATTTCAAATTAGCAACCACTCAAAAATATGCTATGTTTAAACATTCCAAAACCAAAGTACTTTGGGTTCCCTTATACAAGATTTTCTACTATTTTAAAAGAATCATTGCCTGCCCTGTAAAGTTCCTCTACTCCCTTTGGCTTTTCCCTTTTGAATTTCCCTTTTACTTACTGAGAATGTTTTGAGGTGGGGTTTTTTTGGGGTTTTCTTTTTAAAATATTTATTTATTGAAACACTCCACTGGAAAAAGGCAGCACTGATACAAAATTATTTCTTTAAATCAAGTCACACATTTCAATACCATGTAATTACCTTGATAAGAAGTCTAGCAACTTTTGTTTACATGCCTTAACTTGCTCCTTTGCGTTCTGGAAGATATTTTGAAGTCATTAACTGGAAGTTACCGTGTCCTCTCTGGTACACAAAAGAAGCCTTCATCCTGCACCCACAGTCATTTTGTGTCATTAATCTCCTGCATGATTCAAGCACATCTGGATTTCTGGTAAGAGCTTATGACCAGTAATAAAAACTATATATAAACTAGCTCAGTTTGGACTCCTGCATTCATTTGGGAAACTGTCAGCAGAAGCTCTCCCCTTGGTTGTAGCTGTATTACACAACATGCAGTGTGCAGGAATTGTTTGTGGAAACATTTGGTATTTTTAGGCCTGGCCTCTCAATGGGAATTCCACACTGAAAATAAAGGTATCATTTATACACTCAAACCCCTTACTGAGTCCTCTGTTACAAATTTACATACAGGGGCTAGAGGGTGAATTGCTCAGTTGTAAGCTGGAATTTACAAATGTTTTTAAGCACCTGCTGAAAGTAACTACGAATTATGCTCTTGACATGAGTACACGCTTCTCATTTTCTGCAAAGAAAAAGACTCGGCTCAATACAGGACATGAGTAAAATGAATCAATATTGAATGAAAACCCACAAATCTGCTTTTCTAATTCCTAGTTCTTGTCTTAGTTGCTCAAATATGTTCTTTTAATCTAATTTTTAAGGTAAGATACACTGCATGTCATTTTTCTTGATAAAAAGAAAAATGAAGAGCTAATAAAATAATGTCTAAAAAATATTTCCATGGGCATTAATCATGAATAGAAAGGGATAATCAGGAAGAAGCAAAGATGACTCAGCTGGAATATCGGAATATTTACCCCCATCTTTCTCTCAGCCGCATGCTCCAACATTAGTGTCAGATAAGGACAGTTACGGACAAAGCTTTTCTTTGAAAATATATTTAGCCACTTAACTGCAAACTACTTTTTTTTGTGACTGTATGGAGGATTTTGACACTGAGCCTGGAAGCATTTCTGTACTTCCTCACCACCACAGGAGCGCAGTTATTAGGAAGGGGATGAAGCAACCACCGTGACTTGGAAGAGCATTCCTGTAGCAACTCCTCAGCTCCAGTTTCTGAAGAAAGAAAATGGGTGGGGCGATTGGATTTGTTTCTGGAAAAAGCTCATCTTTTTTTCCAATGAGCTTTTTACTTAGAAGTCTGCATTGTTAGTTTAATGAATATTTAGAATAGCTAGCAAGAGCACCAAAAGAAGCCAAGCAATGCATGGATCCAGCAAAGTTTTACCAAGGGAGCAAAAAAGCAATGTGCCAGGAGTGAGACATCCCTTTCTCCACATGTTGGCAGACTCCTGGATGGTTTGCACACATCTGGTCATTGACACGACACAAAAAGCAGCAGTGTGGCTTCACGCACCCACGCTGCAGCATCATTAGTCCTCTACAACTTCTAAACACGAAGTAAGCAGATCTGCAGTTCTCACATTGGGATTTACATATGAAGCAGAAGGAACGAACCAGGCATTTTAAAATTCATTTACCAAACACATTTTTCTCACACGCCTTTATGTGGGCACACATAAAGGATAAACCCATGTCAATTTTCACCAATGCAGCATCACACCAAGCTCCTCAGCACTCCTGGGCACAAAGATGGCAAACAGTGGTGGAGAGTAAGTTTTCCTCCCTCTGGGCAGCCAAGTCTATTCCCACTGTCTTCCCATGAGGATCTCATTCCCGTGATTCATGTTTTATGGTTCCTAGGCTAGTGCAGTTCCACAAGCATGAAGTCAGCTGCTTCACAGAGGTTGCATACAGATGAGAATTCCACAGCCTGCACACAACTGGGGCCAGGCTCCACTGAAGCTGCTGGTGATTCAAAAATCAAGGGTATGTGCCCTAACCCACTGCACAGGCTCGCTCCACTCACAGTTCTTCATGTTCAGCCATATTCACTGCAACAGCCCGGCCAAACAGAAGACACACAAACACAGTTGCAGGGACACAGAGAAGGACTTGGCCCCTACTGAAGGAAATCAATTCTCAGCGGCAAGATATCCAGACGTTAATTACTTCTCAGGATGAATGAAAGTCTAACTGTGTCTTCAGGCGCTTCATTTAAGTAATTCATTCACCACAGAGAGCTTCCCTCAGATAAAACTCGTAAGAGGAAAGTGCAGACTGGGCAGCTGGTGATGTTGTTCAGAGTAGTGTTCCACTGGCAGTGTAAGGCATGGCCCCTGGACAAACACATCTATATTTCATTAATCTACACCCTGTAGTGCTAGGCACAAATACATGAGCGGGTGGGTCTTGTAAAGAGAACCACAGAGCTCAAACATTTTAGGGAAGGGTTCTGTTGGAAAACACTGGGTCAGCAGTAACCACCGCAACCCATGCCAACCAGGAAAGACCCAGCTTCATTTCCCAGCATGACCCTAAATGACTATTCCAAGGCATGACCCAGCAAGGACTTTGGGCACAATAGCTCCTCAGGCTTTAGAGTGGGTGCCTACACACCTTGGTTAAGCTGTCTCTTAATCCTCCCATGCCTCCGCTTCTTTACTTCGTGGTAGTTGTAACAGCAATATCTTATTTTCAAAGGTCTGTTGAAAGAAGTGCAGCAAAAAATATGGAAGCTCCAATGACAGTTGGTGAAAAATGTGAAAAGCAGAAGGGGAGGAAAAAAAAAAGAAGATTATGAAAAAAATAAGCCAGTAATATCAATTATAGACTTGCTTGCTATGAGAGGAGGGCAATTGTTCCATTTGTTGCTTGCATATGTTTACTTTCTATCCCTTCCCAGTCCTCAAAACCTCTCCCAGCTCAACAACAACAGAAGTCTTTCTGTGTAAACAGAAGTCTTCGTTCTACAAGCTCAGGTAGAAAACTAATAAGAAACCTTGCAGAGGATATCAAACCTAATGCAACAGAAATATAGCAGGTGGAGGGGAGAAAAGGTTTGTGTCATCAGAGGGTACAGAAAGGATACTGAGTTTGCTTTGGAAGAAGAAGAGTCAAGTCATCCTGTGCAGGAATTCCCGGTCCAACTCATGAGCACAGTACATTGTCTTTCCTTTCAGGCAGTCACATTAAGGGGAAGAGGAGCCATGGCTTTTCGAAGGTGTCCCACCTTCCTGATGTTATCCCTGTGTGAATATTCCCCTTCAAAGTTAAATCACTCTACTTAAAAATTCTTTGAGAACAGCTTAATCCTTGTGTAAGATGTCCGTTTTTAAAGAGGCATTTATTTAAAATGCAAAGGGTAAGAGGCAAACTACATAAAAACAGAGAGTCACGAGAAAGCAAAGGAGGGGAGGAAGGGAGGGAAAGGATTCTGTTTTGCCTCTCTACAAAAATTGTTTTGATACAGTATCCCTGTTGCATGAATTTTCCATATGCCTGTGTCAGATCCACTATTTCAAGCCACAGAGCTGTCAGATGCTCATTTTTTATGGTGTGCTTACGTGGCAGGCCAACCTTTCTGTTGAATCAAGTCAGTTTTTCACAAAGTTGAGATCTGCAACCCAGAAAGATGTGCATGCTCCTTTGGGCAGGAAATATCAACTCTGCAGCCGAACTGAGTTGGCAAAGCAAACCATTATCTCTGGTACCTACCAACTGGTATCAGAGTCAGTGCTTTTGCATGGGAAAAAACCACATTATGAGCAACATAAGGAATAGTGACTATTCTCCACACATACACGAAGCAACGGAAATGCAGATTTAAATGATCAGATGCCACGATAGATTGGCAATTCTTAAAATAATCGAGAAAAATCTCACAAACTTTTGTACCTGCTCAACTTGCTTTGTCTTTAACAAAATGAGGCACAGGAGACATTTAGTTCATGAACGAAAGTTTTAATACCTAAATTAAAACTTGGTTTTGTAACTTAAGTAACACAGACACTTTTTCCTTTAGTCATATCTGATTAGGAAACTCCATAATCCCACAAGTGAAGTGAAAATATCAGTCACATCAGTATCACTTGACAAGGCTGAGGTAGGTGGGTGCACATTTTTTACCTTACATCCCCAGCATTTAGCATCTGAAAGATTATCTCCATTCTCCATGTCTCATATTTTGCTAAAATAAAATTGCATATTTAAATGCAGCCTAAATGCTAATCAGGATGTAAACATTTAAATAACAGAATGCAGATCCGTTAATCAAAACTGATTACCAGCTTGCTTTCCATTTACTGGGGGCTCTTCTGTAAAATACCGCCTTAGTTACTGTTGCCAAAATTGTGTTTTTAAAGCCTCCTGGAGAAAAAGCTGATTACTTACAACATTGGCTCAAGAGACACATTTTAGGACAGTGTTTCCTAGAAATGTGAGACTGCAATTTACTTGCAGGTAACCACTACATAAATGTGTATCTACATTAACCCTTTTCTGTTATCTTAACACCAGGCTTTGTTTCCTCTCTCCCTTTTCCTCGTAACAGTAGATTTTAAAACATTTCATATTTCTGAACGCCCTGGCAGAACTATATGGTTAGCCAGAAACTTTCACCTCTGGGAAATACTGACCACTACATCCTTTTCAGGCCAATATTTCCCACCTGAAGGAAATTAATGCTCAGAGTCTCCTATTTCCAAGTATTTTTAAACAGTTTTTATAAATCAATACATCCAAATAAAGAAGGCCAACGCTGGTGAGCTAGGACTGTCACTGTGCAAATAGTGGTTTAGCAGTCAAACTGAAAATCAGAAATTCACAAGCAGCATTTATAAGATTTTACCACTTGACTGCAGGTAATACTAAAGTCCACAGGAAAATACATTCTAATGGCTTCAGTCTATCTTTTACCCTTGAGGCTACAAAGTGACGCAAGAGAGGAGGCTGTGAGGCATGTGGGGCACATCAGCCTGCTTATCACACACAAGTTTCCTTTGACTAAAGAGATCTACTGGAAAATCTGGTCAGTGTTTTGCTAAAGCATGGAGGTTGAAAATTCAGTAGAAAAGCTGCTAGAATGTAAATCTCCTACAAATGGGAAAACGAAGAACTGCTCTGCCCATTCCCCCCAAAAAAGAACAAAACAAAAGTGCTAAAATTACTGTAAAAGTTGGGAAAATATTCCAATATTAACTCTTTTTTTTTGCACTTCCAAGCAGTCCTAAATGTGTTTATACAGACCTGTGAGAAATGCAGCCATATGCACACTTTCTCTTTTATCTTGGAGACACTGTTTGTAGAAACAGTGCCTAAAACAATGGGGTCAGTTTTCAGATATACTGAAAACCCATTACCTGTCCTTGCTTCCCGAAACATGTTACATACGGGTATCTCATTCTTCAAACCTGGCTTCTCTACAGCCAACTTCTTGTTCTGCTTTCTCAAAGCACTATACGGATGTTATTCCTGAAGAACAAGCTTTAACTGTATTTTTTTTTATATCTACAACTTTGTTCAGGGAGCAAAATGAAATGTGTGAGATGTTCACAATATCAAAGGTTTGTGAGATTTAAAAACAGGAGGAAAAATCAGGCAGGAATAAGATGATACAACGAATTTTCCTGTCTCCTAGATGCCCACTAGACTGCTTGTCATACTTGAATTAGCAGGCAGAATGGTAGAAAAGAAAAAAGCACAGAAAAAGAAAAAAAAAGCTGCTAAAAAAATACAGTCTTAAAGGAGAATGTGCTATTCATTTATTTTTGAAAAGGCATGATAGAAGTCAGTCATAAGATACTAGAAAACATTAATAATTAAAATGTACTTTGTGCCAAGACCATATCCCACCTGGGTGCCTACGAAAACATCCCCTGAGCTCTGGGATGTGCCCCCATCTGTGTATGATGCCCCCTCACTCTAGGATAGGATTCTAGCCTAATTAATGAGGCTAAGAGAGAGAAGATTGACCCTTTCAATAGGAAGCAGACCCACATTTTAGCAGCCAAACAAGAGAAACTGGCTTGCTTTCTTCCACTGCAGCAATGGATTTCATGTACTTGAACAGGGATGGCAGCCAGGTTCTGCAGCAATCCTGGTACCAGACCTTGCTGAAAGGGCACTGAACACCAACAGCACTTCATAAGTCTGATAAAAGTAAAACCATCCTGTACCAGAACAGTAATTTGTCTTGGTATCTCCAAAAGTTACATCACCATTTCAGAATTTTAAGAAAGAAAACAAAAAAAAGCACGTAAAGAAAGCACTATCCTGAACACGCTAAAGGACATACATATCTGGATATAGCATACGTAGGCAGTGTTCTAAAATAAATGTAATATTTTATTGTCATAGAAATGTATGTTTAAAATAAAGAAAAATACACCACAAAATTAAATGTTCCATAAACTTTGTTATCACAAAAAAGGGTACTATCCCACCTCCTAACAAATGCATGCAATAATTGAGACAAATGCAGCAAGTCCGCATTGTAAACTACATAAAGGTACATTTGAAAATTACTACATCATTCCTGCAATAAAATTTAGTATTTTCACAGTTCCTAATCTGCCTCTTCACCACAAAAGCACTGCCCTTACACTGAAGAGGGCAATTCTCTTTTACGATTCATGGCATTAAGACTATGCAATGTACATATTTTGCTCTGCCTCTTGACAGTGGAGAATTACAGGCACATTTGGGTACATTAGGTATTTTACTAATAAAAATTATAGAATACACTATTTTAAACACTATTAATACATACACCATTGTGTTTTCTTCATAGACCTGTGACAGAAATACTTCTTGCTGTAAGAAATCCTAAAGCAGGGAGAAAGGTAAAATCCATACATCTGCTGAGTACGAGACATGCACTTCTCTTCAAAAAGCACAGCGGCTAGAGATTCCTTAAAGGTAATGGAACAGCAAAACCACCACAGCAATTATATTTTAAGTGCCACTTCCATACACTTTTTTTTCTTTTTCCTGGCTCTGTATTCCATCTGCATTGCAACCTTTAGGGTAAGAACAAGCCTGCAATCTCCCATCTGACTTAACAGAGCTCAGAAGTTAAAAACAATGCCATTTAATATTAACTTATCCTACTTCCCAGCCCCTAAAATTAGGCCAAAAATCAGAGGAAATCATGCAGTGTGCTCTGGATATTCCATGACTACCACCGCTGGCAGGGAGTAAGCCACATATTTCATAGGTAACTAGGAACACACACACAGTTGTTTTGTAGCGACACTACACCATGGGCTCCTGCTGAACTGCTGCTTTTCCTCCCTGCAGCTCATTCCAAACCTTTCCCAATTTCAGCTCAGGAGGTCTGCCCTGGGATTTACAAAGGGGACTTGCTGTGAACTTATCTTTCAAAGCACAGGAATTCAGGGGGAAGAAAGTTCATGGGGTATTTAACATATGAACATACATTCTCTACTTTCTGTTTCTGTTGGTAATCAAAGATGTTAAATCCAGTTTACTGCATTAGCCACATGCATGCAACAAAGATTAAATTTTCAAGTACAGAGACTTTTTCAACTTTGCCTTAGCAAAAATCCTCCTTCTGCTTTTCACAACCTGTGGATCCTTACAAAGACATTTCTTCTTCAGCTTGCCACCAAAGGTCATACAGGAATTGCTAAGTCAGCACAATCTATGAGCAGCCTCATTCTGAGAGAAGCTTTAAAGGCATTTAAAAAGCTTTTATTTAAAAACGAACAGCACTGCCTCAACTACTGAATTAGAGCTTCCCTACTTCCCCCATAAATGCTTTACTGAAGGCTCCAAAAATCTGCTGTGGTGTTTTATTTCCCACCTTCTTCCTCTTAATGTAAATATTCTGAGTTATGATACATTTAAACAAGTGGTGGGAAAGACTGCACTTTGCCCAGTGCATGTAATTTGGAAACTTAAAGTCCAGTTTATTCATCTGTTTTAAGATAGCAAGGAAAATCTTACTTTTCCAACTAAGAGCCCCAGTTTCTCTCTCCATAATCTCATAAGCCATTACTGAACTAAAATGCTTAACACAGAAGTCCAACATACAAAAGAATGAACCAGCCTAGGAACTTCGTAAAGGTATAAGCAGCTCTCTGAAAATGTGTGACTCTAGGAAGTCTCCTTTATATTTTCCAGCATAACTATTTACAGCAGTTTGCAATTTGAAATCAAATTGTGTGGTTGTAAAAAGAAACTAAGAATACACACCATGAAAGGGAACAATTTCTGGATTAAAAACCAAAACAGAACAACATAACTCTCAAAACAGTCTTTTGCAAAGTTTCCCGAATACATTACGGTGGGCTATGAGTGACTGTTTTGAAGGTAGCAACTGACTGTGGTTAGAAAAAAAGTAGTTCTCATCTTTTCAGCAATTTTGCAAAGGGTTAGGTCAAACAGATGCTCCCACCTAACATACAGACTAATTGTGTTGTTACTTAGCTCCCCGCCCAGGGTCCTGCATGCCTTTCTGCCCTGCCAAGGACTGGGAATTCTTTCCACAGGCAAGAATCCTCACCTGGACTAGCAGGCAAGCGTTTGGGACACAAACCCTTTCAAGCATAGTAACACAGGCAGATGCAAGTTTCAAGGAAACAGTTACTATGCTTGCAAATGCCTCTGGTATCTTTTTTATTACAGAGAATTAATTGGAACAAGGTATTTTTAAATGGTAACAATGTTCTTGGACAGTTTATTGGGCTGGATATAAGACTGTGCCGTAATACTACCACAGCTGCAAAGCCCGGTAGACTAATAGCTCCAAAGTTTGAAAATACTGACAGGAGTCAACAGAGAAACTTGCATAGTTTGAAGCCCTAAAAAGTCAATTGTGAAAACACAGACCACAAGCCTTTCCTTTTTCAAAACAGCCATTTAAGATGTAGTTGACCATAAATCTGCAAGAAGGCTCTCTTAACCAAGGTTCTCTGGAATTTTGCTATTTGCATGTTAATTTCTGATGGTTGCATATTAGTGGTGGCTGTGGGGTTTTCATTTGTGGCTTTGGTGTTTTACACACAAACACATGCACACACACATGCACCCCCTCCCCCCATTTAAAGTTACCTTACATACACACTCACAGCAACCCCAATATGTATTCTGAGATGCAAGGGTTTAAAAAAAACCCAGCAAACTGAACAAAAAGCCATATTCTTCTAAATGCTCATATGAAAGCTTGGTTCTTAGAAAATGTAATTGTTCTTGGCCTCAAAAGAGTGGTCTTAGTTTCATCCCAAAGTCAACTGCCTGCTGTAACAGAAATACTTGAAAGAACAACTGCTGAAATCTTACTTTTTGTTTCTCTTTTCACAATTACCATTTTCTTCATGACCTTCCTAACATGCTGGAGTTCATGCTTCAGCAAATGTCAAATTCTGTAGCATTTCTTATTCCACGTTCAATTAGCAAAAAGAAGATACAGATGTAAAGATGAGGCAGAATTAAAGACCTGCACTGTTTCCACTTCACTGTATTCTGAAAGAAATCTAAACTGGCTTATACATAGCTTTCAAGTCCCAGTTCACTGCTGCTTTTTTTGTTTCCATAAGAATTCAAATTTTTTGACATTACCCTTCACCATTCCTTTCCAGCTCAAGCTTGATATCTAACTGCAATTATAATGGTTTTATATTCCATAAAAATACAATTTGTTGTTTCCTGAAATCAAAAGAGCAGAACTAAGCTCCTTCCTCCATCCTTTTATTTTCATCAACATTCTTGCAGGTATTTCTTGCAATCTTGTTAGCTGGAATACCATTCTTGTATCTTTCTCCTTCATGTTATTTTAACTCCCTCTGAAAGCACCTATTGTCACCATGGTCTATATCCAGCAGATTCTCTTTGTATTATCTCAGTTTTCCTTTCCCAATATTTAGCATGCATATGCAAAAATCTGTAAATACATATTCAAAGCTGTCAGTGCCAGCTACAATCAAGTTTAGTTTTCTGGACCTCCTTTTTAATTTCTTAAATCTTAGCCAATTTTTTTTCATTTTGAATGAAAGTTCTATGCCACATTTTAGAGTAATGTTTTGTTTTATTTTATTTTTCATTAAGATGTCAGCTGAGACCACTTCAGTTTCCTGCTGGCTTACTAGTACAACAAAATTCCTAAAGTCATCCATTAAAACCCTGCATCACTTGTGAAGTTTGGAAATTTGTCAGGAGAAGAAGGGTTCTGGAAGGCAAAGCAAAGAAACCAGAAGCAGCGAACACACCTCTTGTTATCCTCATGAAAATCTAGACCTGCTTTTGGGCACTTAAAGAAGCTCAAAAAAGCCTGCTGCTCACAGATAGCAAATAGAGGCTTACAACATAGTTTCACCACGAGTTTAAGCAAGAGGCTCAAGGCAACCCCTGCCTCTGCACTCTCTCCCCGCCTGCCACTGCCACCGGCAACGGCTCCGGCTCCGGCTCCAGCAAGGGCATACAGCATCATGGAACAACCAACCCAGCCCAAAAAGCTAAGCTCGATGATGATGGCATAATTCACTCTGGGTGCCACTACTTTTTCCACAGTGGAGCCAGCAAACAGACAAGTGAGAACGGCAACACACCAAGAAGGGTAACACACGTGGGGAACAAGCATCAGAGGTGGGCGGGAGGCAGGACCACTATACCTCCTCCTCTTCCAGCAGCAATGGCTTAAACCGGTCTCAAAACCAACTGGGAAATGATGACATTAAACATGTTCCTCTCTAGAGACTTTTCCCGCCAGTGAGTATTCCCTCATGGCTTCAGGGGCTTTCTCAGCAATAGCGTGAAACTCTGACACATGATGATGAACACTCACTGATGGGAAAGATTCCTTTCTCCAGAGCCTTTTGCCAGGTCCAGGCAGGGCACACCAGCACACACTGCTCGGCTCACACAGCAGAAACCTGCGCTGCAGCTTGAGGTCCTGACACGTCGATGACTCACAGGAGAAGTTTGTGGTTTGATACGGTGGAATTTCTTGGGTTTTTAGTTTGGTATTTCAGAAGCTAGGAAGTAAGCTTTAAGAATACCTTTTAAATGTTAAGATTGTGAGGTGAAGCAGCAAGAAGCTGGAGGATGCCAAAAGCAAGGGTGTTTACGCAAACGAAGCCAGTGCGCAAACCGAGCTGTGCTCACTGCTTGGCTCTGTTTACTACCAGCTTCTTCATCATCTTTTCCGTTATTTAGCCACCGAGTGTCTGCTTCACAACACTAACAACTTCATCTTCTGAGTCATTAAAAGCTGCTGTGGAACTGGTATCTTCAGTTTACAGCAGAAAACAGAGACAGAGAGAGATTAAGAGACAGAGAGAGATTAAAAGATGTCCCAAAAGTGTTGGCTAATTTTGGATCTTCAGCTTACATCACCTAGACCTTGATATTTTTTTTAATGTACCTAGCACTTTTGCAGTATTTTGCCCCAAACTGTCACCATAGTGGAACAACTGTGGTGACATAAACTCCGAACTTGTGCCTGGGTGTCTCAAGTCAAGCAAAGTGCAGCATTTACCATTAGTGGGTGGCTGCAAAGGCTTCATGTAACAGAATCTCTCAGTCTCAACACAAGAAACTCAGTGGTAGAGGCAGAAATTCAACACAGCTGTCTCAAGGCAACAGTGCCCAGTGTTATCCACCCTACTGTTCCTTCCCCTCTTGCAATCCACTCTCAACAGGCTTTTGTCCATCAACTGTGGCTACTGACACGAGACCCCAAGCATCCTGTGCAGTGAATATGTCTACACTCTGCTGAAAACACATGATCAAATTCAGGAACATGGCACAATGAGACAGGAACAATACAGGTGATGGGAAAAAGTGGCAAACTGCAGGTTTAAACCTAGCCTTTCTTACACCATGGAGTATTTGGGACAGTTTCTGGCATTTAGACATCATTCATATTACAATAAAATTTCAGGTCTGCAGGCACATTGATATCTAATGTGCAAGATGCTGGACCATACACACCGTAAGACACAGCCTAAAGATCTTACACCTTAAACCAGTAAAACAAAAAAAAAAAGGCAAAAAAAGAAATATCCTTCCACATCCCAAATGAGAAATACAAGACACACAGGAAGAGAGTACTTCTGTGGTCTATAAGAGATCTGTTTACTCACTGCATTACAGGTGGATCTGCTGGTACTCACTGGTGACAGACCAACAGAGCCATGCATTCACTCTACCTTCATGAGAGACGTCTGGAGCTCAAATTTGGTTTGTAGAAGAAATTATACTAAACTATCTGATACACAGAAACAAAAACTGCTGCCAAATCATGGGATATTTCTGTAGGGAAGTCATCAAGTCAAAACTCTGACTTCTTGTTCTACCTGTGTCTCACTCTCGCTCCAGAAACTTAGGCAAGACACATATGCAACATCTTTATAGATGCACAAGTAAGCCACAGAGTGCAGACCACCAGTACTTCCAATCTACTAATACTGCACCAGCAGCCCCTCTGGAACATACCAAATTAGAGCATTCTTTTTGTTTCAGAAACAACACCAAGACCCAAAAGTCAAATGTGCTTTTACATTTCTCTTGAATCAAGCAAGCACAAATTCTAGAAGCAAGCCTTGAGAAATCTCCACATTTTTATTAAGTCATTTGATGAAAATCATGAATGAAGCAAAGCACACCAATCTATTCACAACTTATGCAGAGTACACAACCAACCCTAATAAGAAATATCAGTCTGTCAGCTTTCAATGTAGACAGACCTATTTCAGCACTAAAAGTACATTACAGTATTAAAACAACATGAAGAGACTTTGCTAACTCACACTTGAGAAGCAGAAGATGCCCAGCTCTTCTGGACATTTCAAGGCCATAACATACACAGCTTTCCAGCAAACTTAAGCGTGCTTTTCAAATTTAAGCATAGCTTTTCAGATTACTGCAAAGCTATCAACCTATTCAGCAAAGTTACTCATATATATTTGCATTTCCTTATCAAATGCAAAGCGCTAAAAGATTTGGAAGTGGCTGTTGAACATTATGGGCCTGTCTGCCATTGTTTCCAAAGAGAAATACTTGATTGAGAAGGAAAAACAGCAACAATTTGTCTTCTGAAAAATAACAGAAAGCTTATCTAGAAAGAGACAAAATTCAAAATATTTGTTACAGTTTTGTTTTGGTGAATCACAGCACTGTGCTAAACAGTGCACACATAACAAAACTTTTCATTTTAAACTCTGCAATTGGGTACTTCTAAGTAAACAAAAACATGAGATGCTTTTCCTTCTAAATCCTTACAACCATCTGACAACAAACCAAGCCCACTCAGCCCTGCTAAAAGCATGATTCTCTAATGTAACTGTACTTCTGGGAATACATTACAGATTCCATTAAATGTTTTGTTACATGTGTGAATCAATTGGCCATGCAAATAGAGGGTGCAACCACATGCAAAGGAGTCTTTGTTAGTTTTAGTGAGCTAAAATAGTAAAGAAAAATAAGAAAATGCAACTTCTGGGTGTCTGAGCAAGACAGGTATTTTCCTCTTTTGCAAATATTTTCCTCTTTGTTTTCTGAAGGAGGAATGATGATGCTTTTGATTAGCAACACAATACACACCCTTAATATTTAAGAGACTAAGACAACATCAGGAACACCTGCTTATGAACTCAGCTCATCACATCGCTGATGTGCTTTTCCCAGGCATACCAGGCTTTTCCCAGGCATACCTTTGGCCTCTGCCTTTGAAACTACTATGCATTCTCCAGAACTTCCATGCATCCCCTCCATATCTTTCTTTGAGACCTGCAAAACTGTAATTTCTCCCAAATTTTAGCCGCTAAGCCCTACTGCTGGGGATGACCACGACTGTTAAGTTGGTCAGGAGACTAAGACTGACACTGTGCATGACTCCTGTTACCAAAGCAGCCCACTGGTGATGGCAACATATTTCACGTCAGGGATGGATTTGCAGTGAGAAGCAGGGAAGGTTGATGACAAAACAACCTAATGAAACAAGGGCAGCACAGCACATGCCTTATTGGTACCTTCAGATTCAACATGCTCATTCAGACACAAACAGGTATCAAAGCCATGTCACTAAATACATTCATGAAAACAAATGGCCAACTAATTAAATTCATTTTTATTTGCAAAATAGTGTTTTCCATATCCTGTCTTACTGATACAGGATTTTTTCCTGCTGTAAAATCAGGTCAGTAGAGCATTATATTGACTCGTCTATAAGCAGACAGTGAAAAGCCACAAAAAAAATTCTCTTCACTGATCTTAATACTTTAGGGCCACTGCTTTTCTGCCAAAGGCTGTCAGATCTCTCAGAAGTATACAAAATAAGCAAAATCAAGCCATGACACAAAATGAAGAGCCTTAAGGTTTCCTGACAAAATCTTAAATTTAGGTCTCTATATTAAACAATGTTATTTTATTTTCCCCAGACAATTAGGTTGCTTATGGTAAACACAGGCAATATTAAAACCTTCAAAACTTATTCCTACGCTGCAGCAAACCTCAAATTAAGTAATGGGAGTGTGTAGGGGGATCTCTATGGTGGTTTTTCTCCTGTGTGTTTTCTCGGCAGGAAGGGAGACAGGGATTGTGCTGGGCTTTTTTTAAGGGAAAACACTTTAGGTTCTTGGACTTAGGTTGTTTATTCTCCAGGCTGATTTGGACCGCAAGTGCAACCCAAATAACTCATCTAATGCACAACAGGATAGAGAATCTCAAGGGTTGTTCGACAGTGATCTCCAAAAAAGTTAAACATTGATGGGCTCTGGGCAAATCTAGTTAAAGCTGTTGGCAATTTGATTGCTATGGGGCAACGAGAGGAGCTGGGAGCAGGGAAGCAGAAGCCAGGTAAGGCCATGGAGTGTTCTTTGTACATAGTACAAAAGGTGACAATCAGGTTTAGACAACTTAAAAATAGCTTTTAACCTAAAAACCTGTAAAAATACAGGTTACTTAATCTTACACCTTTGTCTTTCAAATGTTATAGAACGTATTTTTTAGGTTGCCAAGTTTGCTGAGTTTCACCTTTGACCATATACATTTACGCTTTTTTGCACATTTAGTTATCATCAGTACCAAGTACCACGGATTAAATCACACTGCTAAACCTTCCATTTTTTAAGTTTTAATGTTAAATTATTAATATCAATTTAAGATGTGTCTAACTTCGTATAGGCAAAAATAAGCTGTCAGAAAACAGACCTGTGAATTCTTTCAGTTTCCCCAAGTTCCAGCAAAAACTGAGGGTTCAAGCAAATATTTTCTGCAATGCTCTCGGGGACTGATAAAATGACTAAAGAAAGTGAAATCCAGTTTTCCTCATTATTTAGATTAGAAATGGAAATAGTGTATAACTAATGAGAAGTAAACTGATTTTTCAAATCACTTCACCTCTAATAACCCATAATAGTAGCAATATATGCTCACAAGGTGTTGAAGTTTGCAGCAACCTGTATAGTTTTAACATTCATTTAGTTGTTCCAACATAATTTCTAACTATGGGCTTGCTGTATACTGCTTCCCTTCTCAACATTTAATCCATCTCAATTCATTCAAGAACTCCATTAGTTGTGGAAAAATAGGAACTGATAAAAACTGCTGTTACAGGGGTTGATAAAAGCTAAATGACTGGAGAAATTATGCAAGGAAAAAAGGCAACTAATTTCTTACACAATTAAGAGTTTAATTAGATTATTTATTTAAGTGAATAGAGAGCTTTACAATAGATTTAACTCCTATTAAGTCCCAAGCAATACAAGAGTAGGTATCAGTCAGTACTAAAATTAGATCACTCTCATATTTGATCAGAAAACATAAACTCAGTTATGTCAGCAACTTGGTAAGCAGCAATATTAAAAACTCAGCTCTGATTTATTACTTCACATCCAGTAAGAAGGAGAAATGTAAAATTCCTGATCTGTGAGAGAGGTTTATCCATCATACCAAAATGCTACTCAGCACTTCCTGAATAAAGATACTGCAAAAATGTCTTCTCCAGCAGAGATTGTTAGTGGTAGCAATGACAACAGCCTGCAAACACGAGGTCTCAGACACAGCTGTATGCACAAGCCCTTGAGAGACTCTCAACTGTAAACTAACTGAGACAGATGAGGAAGTTTGTTGTGTTTTGACATAAAAAAGTTAAAACTGGAATCAAATGCTGTTCCTGCCCCTAAAGCTTTATGTTGATGCTTGTGGTTTTGTAATGGCTTTTTTCCTCTGAAGGGATGCTTCCATACTGCAATTGTAAAATTAACTTGAAAAAAGCTGATGACAGCTACATGTGAGAGTGCAGGTGGAAGCATGTTCTCCCAAAAGCTGCATAAAAGGGTGGGGATGGAAGCGTGTTCCCCCACAACATGTATGTCTGCTCGTCAACTGACCTGCATCTTTCCCCTCATTTAATTCCTCTAGGGCCACTTTCACCAGGCAGTAACAAATATCCATAGGATCAGATTCCTCACATTCATACCGGCTTGGTAAAGTGCTCTGGGATTTTGTTCAAGGCAATGCCAGGACATGTAAGCTGGCCAGTTTGCAGAGCAGATTTCCTGCATGCTTGCCCCTTATAGCCAAGGTACCATGTGGCGGTGCAAAGGCAGGAGAGCGAGGAGACCAAGGTCAAACCTAGCAATGCTCAAGGTAGCATGGGTGACAGGTGATAGATAAACAGTGAGAAGCCATGCATGGGAGGAGATTTTGATTCCCTTAAAAGCAAGCCAAACTGGCAACTATTGAAGAAAAACAACTGCCAGCTCCCAGATGTCAAGTTCTTCCACGTCACACCCATTTCCCACCTCCCCCTATATTTCAACTGTAAATTCTCTGATAAGGAAACTGCTTCTTCCTTTCCATTTTCAAAGTTCATGCTAGTTATTGCTGTAAGCTGGAAAATATCAAGAATGCTGTCAAGCACACAGACTGCAGGAATAAGGACATATTCTAGTTATTTCTCTGAAAATTAGAGCTGTCTTACAGACAACTCCTAAAACTTGCTTACAAACTACTTTTGGATCAAAGCCAACTTCTTAAATACATATTCCTTTAACCTCGTAATTGAAACTGCAACTGAGTTTCCCAAGAGCTTTTCCTTCTCAGCTGAGAGCTACATACCTCTCAGATTTCTGGGATGTATCTGCTTTGTCCGAGGCATTTTCCTCTAATCTCATGCACCACTTTCTCCTCTCAGAAATGGAAAGTACAGCAAGCAGAGAGATGACAGCTCCATAAACTTGTCAAAGGGCTCAGTTAATCCGTATGCTAAAAAAACAGAGAGAGAAAGTTATGAGATGTATGCATCAATAAGAAAAACAAAGATACCTATCTGATCCCTTTCATCCTCAAATGACTATGGAAATTAGCAAGAAATATTTCTGCAGCTATGATTTCCTAAGGAAGCTTTCCTGTCTGACAGCCCAGGAGCCACCCTGGCAGTCACACTGTGACCACCAGAGTTACACTGCTGGGATCAAAGTCTCTTCACAGCAGGCTTGACTCCCTGCACTCTCCACTCTGAGAGTCAGACATTATTTCCTTACCAGCCCGACCCAGGTTTCCCACAGCAGAGTCTCAGACCTCCAGGCCCTTAAAGTAATTTTTTCAGCTGGTGCCTCTGAGGAGGGATCCTCAAGGATCCTCCGGGCTTTTATACCCTCACAGTCTTCTGCGTGCCATAGTCTAGGGTCTTCCAGCTGAGTCCTTGGCTCCTGCTGTGTCCCTGGTGCCCCGGCTGGGCCACTGATCCGCGCGCCCTTTGTTGTGCAAAGGGTCAGCACCACTGCCTGGCCTCTTGCCCCGGGCTCCCGCCACCCAGAGCTCAACCTGCAGCTCCCGCTGCAGCTGCACAGCCTGCACTGAATGGATTCCTCAACAGGTTTTACGGAGTCAAGTGTTCCAGTATCTTAAGAAAACCACGTGAGGCTGAAACTCCTTTTAGGATTACTCAGGAAGCATGAGAAAACTAAAACACTTTTCCACATTTGTCAGCTGTTTTCTAGCCAGAAAACATCTTCCAACAACCCTTGTCTCACGCAAATAAATCCAAAAAATTAAACAAAATTTGGCATCAGGCTTTCAGATACAGATCTTCGGCTTCGGGTGGGGAAAGTACAGTGGGGGAAGTACAGAGGGGAGGGCAAACATACAAAGCAACATCCTATTTGTAACATTACCTACAGAATCCTTACATGGAGCATGCAAGTTTGGAAGAATTCTCCAGGGGATATTTCTGCTGAAATATCAGTGTACAGCAGAGGATCACACTAGCTCTTGACCTACCTGCACTTTCTTACTTTTCAAACATTCTTAGGAACTGCTAACAGTTAATGAGTGTTTTGTTCAGTTTCTGAAATCACATAGGATATGAAATCTCTCAAAGACCTATGGAAAACTACTTATGCACAAGAACTTAAAAAAGAAAATGACTGGTGTAATTATACTCTTCCATCTAAACGAAATAAAAAAAATTAACAAGTTTCTGCTTCTTTTTATAGTAATACAACTTCATGTTAACAGATTTTTTTTTTTAGTAAACACTAGCAAGATTTTTTTTTAAAACTATAGGAACTTTGGAACGGCCCCTAATATAGGCAAATTGATTAAGGACAGCTACTCAAAGGAGGAAGGATGTGGAATTTTTAGCATTTGTTGCAAGTATTAATTTAGGGGCACTTATTTTGTTTTCCAAGGAAACCATGTTTTTGCGAAAATTTAATTCAAACCCAATTAAAATAGACTACTTGCAACCACCCCTTCAGTCTACATACTGTTCAGGAATATAATCATTAATTTTTAATGTTTCTTTTGTCTGTTACTGCATAAAAGGACCCAAACAGGAGAAAAAAAATTACTGCAACTGACACAAAGGAAAGCTGGAAAATGTTACTCTGACTCAATGATTCTTCACTAGGGTACTACTGCACGTTGAAGGAAAACGATGGAAAAAATCTGAAACAGAGCACAGTGCCTGTCAAGCTGTTAACTCATACCACTTTATCTGCAAGCATAACAGAAATATTTAGAAATTAAATAAAACCTTATGCTAACAGGTCCATTTTCCATGTCTTAGGCACGAACTGGAAATGGAGAAAAGTGGCTGGATGGCTTGAAGCGACCAGCACTCCCTGAGCCCCAGTCCCCCTTTCCTCTGGCTGGACTGGGAAAGTCCCTGGGGCTGGGCTGAGGTTTTTCAAGACTCTAATAAACACCGTCACTTCTTTACACAAGTTATTTGGAGCGAGAGTTTGAAATCCCCCGGGGTCTCCGTAAATCAGGAGCCCTTCCCGATGCTTCTCTGCAGCACAAATGACATCTTACTGACGCTTTAATGCCACCAAGCTTCCCCGCTCGCCAGCAGGACCCTCTCCTTCGGGGAAGAGATGGCCGTGTGAGAGCCACGGCGGTACCGCCGGTCAGGACCCACGCCAAAAGTCATTCCCTTCCTCGCTTGAAAGAGAAAAGAAAAAAAAAAGGAAAAAAAAAAGGGGGGGAGAGGTAGAAACGGGCCTTTGCGATAGCAGTGGTCACATCCCCCAGTATCCACCCAGAAACGGGGGAGCGGGGCGGGAGGCAGCCCGCCCCGGGGCTCGGGGAGCCGCCGGTATGTGCGAG
>VZTD01001933.1:430888-520908 GCA_013397725.1 Rhagologus leucostigma | reverse complement strand
TTTTTTTTTTTTTTTTGGTGTCACCCAAGTTCTCCGACAAAGCAGTGTTGGCAGCTTTTCATTGCCACTCGGGTTTTCCATCGGGTTTTGCGTTTGGAGCCAGCACGTGATGTCTTCAGCAAATAAACCCAATTAAATATTTCTTGCATCACCCTCCTCCCCTGCCTGCACTCCCCTGGCAGCCTGTGTGCTCAGCTGTGAGCACCTTGGCCCTGCTACACCCTTCCCTTTGGAGTTCAGTGTCCAGACCAGATCCTGCCTTAAGAGAACAGGACCACTATGCCCAAGGTTTTCAAGGTTTTTACAGGGCCTTCTTTCACTCTACATTTAATCATGTTTGTAAGACACGAGTATTTTCATCCCCATTTCACAGGGGAGAAACCAAGGCAGGAGGATGCAGAGTAGCTTGCTGCATAACTGTGGACTGACATGACACCACTTCTGCCTGAGCTTTTGGCCACGGGCGCTGTCTCTGGGCTATTTTTCCTTCTGAATTCACTTAAATTATACCTTGAGAACATTTACAGCTTCCAATGGTGGCAGGTTCTTCGCTGTGGGTAACCTGTTCTACGTCCTGCCCAGAGGCAACAGGGGAGGCAAATGTAAGTGAAATCCCTGACTAGTCTGCAACGTGGTGTTTAGGGCAAGAGATAGTATTCATTGCTGAACTGGAGATTCGTGGAAAAATCAGACCCTCAAAGAGTATCTTCAGGTGAAATGTGTTCTGCTACTCCTCTTGGACAAGAAAATGATGATTCTTTATTGTTAGAGACTGTGCTTGTCTTCCCGCTTGTCTGTCCTCCCTTGTTCTTCCTTTGTCTGGTTTTTAGACTTGGGACTCTGACTTGCTAAGGAGCGGAGTTGCTGTTATCCTAAACGCATCAGCATGAATACGATCCTAGAAGTGCCATAAGCTTAAATTAGTGTACCAAGTCTGACCAGTCACAAACTCGAGACCAAGCGATCTCTCAAGCTAGGTCTGAACCTCTGCTTGTTCTGCTCAGCTGTCCCTTAAAGTCTGTCCTGCAGGCCTCTGGGACACATAGCATCTGGCTCCTTCTTTTGCTACTCATTGTCTGAAAGCCTCAGGTTGTGGTCACCAGAATCACCAGGGAGAAAGCATCAGATACTGGCCCTTCCTCACAAGATGCCTTAGGAAGAAGGAGCCATCACAGCTGCTGCTCGTGCCAAAGGGAGTTCTGGGTCACTCATCTCTTCATGAGAACCTGAGTAAGTTCAAAATAGATACGCCAGCCTGCAAGTTGAAATAAGACAATAGCAAACCTCCTGCAGCCAGCAGGAAAGGTTTCTTCTGGAAGTAATCAAACTGCCTCCCACCCATCAGTGTGAAAATCCAGCCCTCTCACCACATGGATGTGCACAGGAATATAATAGGTGCCCTTCCTTTGCAAACAAGCACGACTGCCTTTACAAGAAAAACTCAGTGAGGTGTCAAAGAGGAGACAGGTCCCCAGGGATGCATATCAGATGGTGGCAGCTGATCTGCCCTTGAACACAGAACCAGTCATCTCAAAGTCAGTTGGGTCAGAGGACAAAATGCAGAACTGGAAGTCTGGCCCCTTGGGGTTATTTCCATGGCCACCTGAAAAAGCGGCCAAAGAGCCAGCTGTGAGCCAGGATGCTCCTCAGCCTGTTCTCCTTGAGCGAGGAGAACTAAGGGCTAAAGAGCAAGAGCTGCCTTGAGCCCAGTTCAGTGTCATGCCGGCAGGCTGCCCCCTGGCCAGGTAAAAAATGCAGTCCCAAGGGCTTTGAAAAGGCAGCGTACCAAGCTGTTTTTCCTGGGCAGAACGCTTCATCTTTTTCTGTCTGTTTTTCCATCTGTAAAAAGGAAGTGCATACCCATTCAGTAAGGTACTCTGGGAAAAGTGCTGTGGATGATTGCTAGTAGGAGGCACATAGTAATCTTCTCAAACCTGCAAATGAGGGAAATTCTTTAAGAGTTTTCAGTGAGATCTAAAATGCCACATCAATATGCACATAGGAAAAAAAAAGCCACCTTCATTGCAGAATTTAGATACTTTTAAAATTTCGCCTAAAAGGAGCCCTACAGGATATAGATCCTCTTTAAATGACTGTGTGCATAGCTGAATGGGGAAGATTATTGAGGTTTTCTTCTCTCTAAAACTCCACTGCATTTTCAGGAGGACACCTATTTTTAAACATCCTCTAGTTTTACGCTTGAAACCTCCTCACTCAGAAACTGGTTTTCTGTAATGGCTCGCAGGTATTTTATGTATAAATATATACACATACACACATTAGGCTCTCAAGAAACCACGATACATTAGGTAGTCTTGAATAATTCATTGTTAAGCACCCCATAATAAATCTGTAGTTGAACAGTATGTGATTTTGCTAGAATTCTTGGGATAAATTGAATGTGAAGTACTGTGGTAAATTTAACTATGCTGAGCGTCAAATGTGAAAACTTTACATTGTACATTACATCCTGACATGCAACTGAGAATCATTATTATTAAGGCTTCAGGGAATTTTTGAGGGAACTTCTGAAGTTCCGAAAAGAAAAAGAACAAGACTGAGTGCTGTTCTCTATAGAAGTCGAGATTTTCTCAGAGAAGGGAAATTCCGTAAGTAGTCTGTATTGAATTAACATAAAGCTTTCGCTAAAAGAAGTGCTGTCTATTAGCTTGTGCTCTGAGGCTTCTCATTGAGCACTGCTCGTATAAAAGTCAGAGGATCTTGGTTTACCTGGTACGAGCGGGTGCTTAGAGCTTTTCTCAGGCTTGCCACTCCTGCAGTGGGGCTGGAGAGATAGGGCAGCAACCGCTGCTGTGAGGGGAGGTCATTTTCCTCTTTTCTGAAGCAGTAGCTGTCACCCCAGATACCCACAACTCTCCCTTGTCAGCAACAGCCAGACACTTTCCTGGAGGTAGGCAAAGGAAACAGCAGGGACCTGGTCATGCACTGCTCGTCATAGCCTGCAGCTCCGAAAAAGAAGCTGGTCTTCGTTGGGACGTTTTGCATGACAATGTCCTTCATTTCCACCCTTCTCAGGATGTCCTGAAGGTGGGTTGCTTTTACATTGTCCTGTAAGTTGGCTCAGTTCATTCTGATTTGGAGAAACTGGCATTAAATAATGCAAACTGTTCCATCGAAGAATTTTGCCACAACCTTCCTTTTATTTACATGTATACACTGCAGCTCTGTGTGGTGGTACCTTGTATGAACTTCTGTGGCCAAGAAAAGGTACAAATCTGTCCAGCTTCAGGTTAATCACTTGATATAGGGCACAGTTCACTGACAGAGCTTCACCTTTTTTCCAGGTATTGCTAATCCAACATTTCAATGAACTTCAACATCACTGATACCATATCTTCTTATTTACATCATATTTGTCTTAATGATATCAGAGCATCTCAGACAAGAATACCTGTGTTTAAGATGCTGTGCTAAAATCACTTTTGGTGACTATTTGTCCTTCTCCCTCTTTAGAAGAGTCCCAGCTTCTGGGGTGCTCCCCCAAGGGTAATCACAGGACAGCTCATGGAGGCAGGGGAAGCAATTCCCATCCTACTTGAACCACCGCCACCACAGCCCGACATCAGCCTTCTTTCCTTCCAGCGCACGAGGCCTCATGTGGCTGGTCACAGGACAGAGATCAGACAAGAGACCAGCCACAGAGCAAAGCAGCCAGTGAGAAGAATACCTTCTAACAGAGTCCCTGTGAGTTGTCCTTCGGTACTGCAAGCCCTGGTGAGACTGGTGCCCACACCTCATGCAGCATCCCCCCTGCAGAGACACCTGGTGAGGCCAAGAGACAGGGAATCACCCTCAGCACTTTCCAGGCTGGCCCCACTCCCTGTCTGGCCAAACCATTTATGATGCCATGCCAAAGTCTAAGGAGAAAACCAAAAAAAAATTAAAATTGGACTGGTTAAACCACTGTTGCCTTTTTGTCCAAGAGGAAACCCCAGTGGCAGGCATATGGTGTGGCCTTGTTGCTGCTGACCTGCACTTAGCAGGATAAGGGGCAGGCTGGACCACTGACATGTGATGAATGCCTGGTACTCAGCACACCACACATCCAGCAGGGCTCTGTGGGAAGTGACATTAAGCACTTCTGGGAGGGAGATAATTGCCACACAGAATTATGAGATCTGGGATGGAGGATTTGGGAGAAGGCAAAGGCTCATCATCACAAAGGCAAAGTGCATGGTATGATACCATTTGGGTTATATTAAAGGGCTGAGCCAGCACAGGCTCCCCTCCTCCTCCCAGAGATGGAGCTCACCCAAGGCCCTGAGCAGAGTCTTGTGTCCAAACACGAGGCAAGTTTGAGCTTGGGCCGGTGCTCTGAAGTTAGTGTAATGTACCCGTGAAAAGCAAGTCCCAGAGCTTTTGGCTTTCCACTGAAAATTGCTTCTGTCTTTTCAGAAAGAGCTGCTTCTCTGTAGGTCAGCAGGCTCTGTACTTTCGCAGCCCTTTTACTCCCCTCCACCCAGGTGTTTTTACTTCTGAGTTAGACAGGTTTCTGAACTTTTTCATGAAGTTGCTCATATTTTCCACTGCATCTCCTTTTTACCTCACCCCACCAGTTCACTCTGATCTTTCTTTCTCAGTAGCTCTAGGTTCTGAACTGTTCATTTAAATACTGTGTGGTTTGCCAGCATTTTTTGCTAAGCCTTTTATTTTATCAGTTAAAGGAACAGGAGACACATAAGGCGCTTAACACAAGTGCACCTTGCCAAGATGCCTTCAGTGGTATGCTTTTTCTTTAGGTTCGACCACAAACATTTTAACATATCTGAATGATTAAAAAGCATTCCAACCCATGCTCTCTTCCCCAAGTATTTTTGCCATTCAGTGGCCCTCTAGTATTGTTTGCCACAGACATGTGTGGGAAAGGTCTTTTAAATATCACTTTTTGAGCACGTTAAATTAGCTTAGCAGCTCAAAGGTTGCAAGGTTAAAAGGAAATAAGCAAAACATCATTATTTTCTGTGGAAATGTTTTTCCTTGCCTCCTTCCCAGTACAGATATGACTAGAAGAAATCCACAAAGGGGAAAATAATTCCCATTCTATTGAAAATTCTCAAACGTTAAAATTTATTTGATTACTGGGATGTTTACTTTGTAGGCATATTGCAGATCACTAGGCACAGATCAACAACAAAGCTTCTAGTTTCTTTAGGCTTTATTCCTCTGACTATGAAGTAGCATTCAAAAAGTACACAGAATATTTGCAGTGGTGCATCACAAACCTCACAGCTCACCTTTTGTAAGCCATGCTCTATCATTTAAAGATGTTCAGTCATCCTTAAATCCAAATGGCTACAACAATAATTAAACATATGGCTTTGCTTCAAATTATCGTGGTGCTATGTAATTTCCCTGTTTATGGGGTCTCCTTAAAAATCATTTTCTCTAGTTGTGGCCAGTGATTTTATAAATCTTTTTAGTCTAAGGCTAACAAGGTCAGGCTCCAGTGCTGACGAGTGTAGAAAATTTTCAAACACACTGTAGGAAACAAATGCAAGTTGAAAACATAGCACTTACCGTCTTGCAGCTGTCCCAAAATGTCGTAAGGCCAACACTGTAAAAGCCATGGATCTTATTTTCCAAAAATCCTATCACAGCAGTATGACTGCATCCTTTACCCATTTTCACACATCAATAAACAATTACCCACGTAGCATACAAGATAGAGGAAAGACAGACGAAGGAGAACTACATTGATATGAATAAGAAACATGGTTCAAGGCCGGCTTCTCACTGCAGTAAGGAGAGAAATATTTGGGGTTTGGTTTTTCATGGATCAGCTGATGGCTGCTGCAGCATCCAGCCCTGTTTCCCCCTGACCCAAGCTGTTGCTCCAGTCTGGCTTGGCAGCCTCAACATGGACTTCTTCAGGTCCAGCTGCACATTGCACCCCTCCCAGAAAGTTGTGCCATGGCTTCGTCACATTCCAGTTGAAGCTCTCTTCTGTCAAAAAGGAGTAAGACATTTCACAACTGACTCTATCTTCTGCTTAAACACTTGAAAGGCAACATCAAAACATGTTCTAGGGTGCAGCAGCAGGTCTCAAAGCTGTTTGTCTGTTGGCTTAAGAAGTGGTACAACAGAAATAGCACACTATTTCCTTCAGAGATGAATCATTCTCCAGCTCTGTCTTTACAGCAAGTGTTAAGGCCTTTTTTAAGTCACAAAAATATGGTTTATGTATTATTTTGACCAAACTGTGGAACAGCCATTCCGATGACTTAAATGTGTGTACATTTGTGGAAAGTAGAATCTGACACTGATGTACTGTTAAGCTTGCAGATAAGCTCATGGAAACACAAGGAAAAGCAGAAGTTAAGACACTGAATCCTCCACTGGCTTAAACTGTCACAGCTCCGTCAAGATACTTAGATTACATTTTTGCCATAGAAATGCTACAGGACAAGCCAGTCAAGCAATAAAACCCAAACACGATGTGCACTCACTTCTTAAAAATACTGGGTTTGTCTGCTTGACCAGAAGAAATCCAGCATGGAGGCCAGGCCAGCTGAGATAAAGAGAACCAAGCCACATGAGGCAGATGCTGGACACAGATAGGAGACGAGCCTGGGAAGAACAGCTCAGCTCCGCAAAGGCTTCAGGCACCAGACTGCAGTGAGGGGCAAGAGTACGTAGCACAGCTGTGACTCCCTCTATAGAGTATAGAGAGAAGCATTTCCTTTGTGGAGTAATTTTTCCTGTGCCTATCTTCAGGAAAGAATTTGTGTGTCTGTTAAGTCCCACTAATGCACTCTCAGAAAACCAGAGCATGTGCTTAAGGGGCTCTTGTATCAAGTTTTACAGGCATCATTTGAGCATGTGAGTTATCCCCTCGGCTTAGTGGGACCATGCATTCCTGGAGTCTCTGATGATCTGACTGTAGCCTCCACAGTAAACTCCAAACGAAAAAGGAAAGTGAATGCTACTGAATCAAGAAAGTTCGTAGATAACTGAAACATTACTGAACACCTCCTCCCCCATCTAAGGCTGCATTTGGGGTATCTGATCCTGTGAACAGCTTGCACAATGAGGCACCGAGGTCAACGGGGCTAACAAACCACAGGTTGTGCTTTCTGTTGAGTCAGAGGCTTTGCTGGCAAACATTCAGAGCCAATTCTGCAATGCTCCACCATGCATGTTCTTATTATCAAGACTGTAGTGCCATTCTGGTGTAATGTTTTAGAGATTTTTCTCTGGTAAAAAAACATAACTGTGCATTACTTTTTGTTGTCTCTTAAACAGAAATACACAAAGCTGTAAAAACACTTCTAATTATGTTTAAAAACCAATCGCATTAAAATCAAAGCTGATGCCAAGAACATATTGTTCACACAAACCAAGAGATGCAGAAACACTTCACTCCACTGCTATGGACTGCAGGATGAAGTGAGCAGGATAATTCAGTCTGGTTTATGGAGGCCAAACTCACGGTACCTACCTTTGTATCTCCCCTTTTTGCCCCACAAGCTGCCTATAAACTTATTTTTAATATACCCTTTCCACTTACACATTCTTTTTAACTACTCCTTCATTCCCTACTTCCATTCCCAGGGCCTGTCTTCCTGTTGTGTTTTGTCTCTTTATCCAGTTGTTCTCCACACTACTTCTCTCCCAGCTTCAAGGCACCTTTTCACTACACAGTTTGCGTGAGGAGACACTGTGTTCCACCTAATTTTTCCCAATCTGGGTGTATCTTGAGAAGATGCAGGTTAGGAAAGGAAAGACTGAAGCTTCCTTCATTCATTTCTCTATCATCCTGCCTGACCATTTGGTAGATACCTCTTAAGCAGTGGAAGCACAGAGAGGACATGGAAGTGCAAATGGCTGCTCCTTGTTTTCAAATTTGAGACCCACTGCGCAGCCTTGTTACTACTGAGGCCAAAAACATTCCTTGATATTGTGGAGTTGGTTGGATGCAGTGACAAAAAGTGATTGAAATGTGATTCTGGAAGCTCACGGCAGAATCCCAGTCGACCTATAAAACACAAGTGGATCTGTCTGACTGCTAAGAAGTACCCAGTGCGACCTAAACACTGAGCTCTGGAAACACATGAACCACGTCAGTGCACATTTCTCACCTAGACAAGCAAGGCTTTGCATAGAAGAGAGGATTATCTATATTTGTGGGCAAAGTCCTCTAGCTACATCTGAACCACAGATCTTCACATCTGAAAAGAAAACCATTATCTAGATTTTCCTCCTGTGGTGGAGATACTATAGCAATGCTGCCAGACACTTCTATTCCTTATCTCTGCCTTCTGCTGCTACTTTCCTGCTTCCAGGGGAAGAGTAGACAATAACAGTTCCTTCTTCCTTAGGCAAAAAAGTGACTTCAGTTACCACACTTCTGTAGAGCACGTAGGAGCCACCACCTTCTGTCACTGTGGTAGCACAGTGCCTCACGTCTGTGCACTCACATGCACACTTGAAGAAAGCAGAAGAGAGAGCAGCAAAAGCAGGTCTTTTCTCCAAGGGATGGCAAGCCAGGAACTGAGGTGACCCCATAGCCTGCCCCACAGCCTCAAGTGAGCCGAGCAGGATGGGCTCAGAGATAGCAACCAAGAGTTCAGACCGTAAGGCAAAAGCACACTGACAGGGCAGGTCCAAGATCAAACCAGGAAGCCAGTTTATAGGTCAGGTCCAGTGATGTCCAAGTACGGCCATGACGATAAGACAGTGCCCAGTTCAGGCTTGGAAGCCAGTCCAGACGCTGAGTTCCAGAGAAAAGGTCTCCATAGCCAGCCCTAGCCAGGCTGAGCTGGAGACCGAAATACCCTCTAAGAGCTCAAGCAGAGGCTAAGAGTCCCTAGCTGAACTAAAAAGGAGCTCTGTTCTCTTCTAAGGTGGTTGGGTGGAGGTCCCAGATGGGGCTGGCCAGGTTTATTGAGAGCTGTTAAGTGTTCTCAGGACTTGACGGAGAGAATGAGCTAAAGAAACTGCAAAACATACTCATATGTACATATATATATATATATATATATATACGACATATATGTTACTATGTTAATTCTCTGTTTCTTAAGCCCCCAATTCCTCCATTTCCAAACATGTGGCTTATGATTTTAGAACCTCTTAAGGCTTGGAATAGACCTTAACTCTAAAAATGTATCTGATGTCACACAGCAAGCAAAAGATTAGGAAGTTAAAGAAAGACACAGCTGCAATAAAGAGATTGCAAATTTAAGCAAAAGTTTCAAGCTGCAAATAATATGGCCTGCATTCCAATTTGCATCCAGGCTACTTTAAAATCTATTCATGAACTTTCTAGTTTGCTTGTCTACAAATCATTATAAATCTGGAAAGAATTGTTCTGCACTTCCAACATCCTTCCACATCCTTTTTTTTTTTTTTTTTTGCATTACTACTTTGTACTTCTACTACTACCTGTTGTGTTCACTTTTAGACTATTTTCCCCAAATGGATTCTCCCTTTGATCTTTCCATTCCACAAGGGTAACTTTTCCAAGCTGGTCTCTATTTTTTATGGTCTTTAGTGGCACCTGTACTCCTTCCTAACTTAAAAATCAACTGAAAAATTAGTGCTGTTTGCCTTCTCCCTGTTCTCTAGTAGATACTAATGAGTATCTGGCACATCAGTCAGGTTATTCCAAGCAGTGCGCAGACAGACTTGAATGCAAACACACACAGGGCTGGGCTTGCAAGTGCTGGATTTCCTGGAACAAGATTATATTCTAATTATCCTTCAGTAAGACATTTCAGGGCTGTTGAAAAAAAGTATACAAAATATGAAACAATGATTCTTATTAATAACTTACTTTACCTCATGTCTCAGCTTAATTTGGTTTTCTCTGTATTTACAGTCTGATTTTATGTGATAATTATTCCTGGCCAAATTATCTGAAACCATTTTTAAAACGTTTAGTTTTGCAAATGTTCCTGTAAAATGCAAATCCCTTAATAGAGTTCAGTTATTATGTTTATTCTTCCCTCTCCATTGCAAGTTTGTGTAATTAGTTTTTAATTTAGTTTATGTTGGAATCTTTTAATATTTAAAATCCTGTCCATGTGCTACCATTACCTCAAATGTACCAGGTTGGAGTCAGATGGATTTCCAAGCTGTGGATAAATGTTTTCTACTCATGTTGCTTTTTCAGCTGTGATTGTGTGTCAGAGTCCCACCTGAAGTTCACAGCTCCTGCTTTGCCAGCAGAAAGGGTTGTGTGGACGCTCCTTGAGCTGCTCCACTGCATGTGGGCTAGTTCAGACTGCCTTCTTCAGTGCTTTGAGATAACAGAGTTCATTGTGTAAAGAAGCAAATGGTGTTCGTAAACACATTTCCACCTGCTGGCTGATCAGTGGGAATGGAGACCTCTGCACTTGAACAGTCACCAGTACCTCGGGGAGGCATTATCTTCAACCAGCAGAGATAGCCTCACAGTAAACATGTGCTTAGGACCTGGCTTAGCTAAAACTTGGAAAGCAAGAACACTGCAAAAGCTGTATTACCTTTGAAAAGAGATGGGGGTGACCAAAAAGAATGGTGCATGGTACTGCATGTGAGCACGCAGGACACCGCGAGTGACTGCACACAGCATTTCCCACTGGGTTGTTCTGGAAAATGCAGGTGTGGAGCCAGCATACAGCAAACCCTCCCAGATTGCACAGATGACTCAATAGGACTTCAAAACTATCCCTATGGAAGAGTTATTCAAGGATGATTCATGACCACTGTCAGAAGGAGATTACCCAGGGAGAGGACAAGGACAGTTTCAGCTTCTCAAATTGCTTCAGAGAGAATGAATCTGATTCACACTAAACTCAGGCCACCATGAGGGCCCATCATGTCCTGACCTGTAGAGGCTGGCATCTGCTTAGCGTGTCTTAATGGAAGAGGTCTGAAATATTTTAGAAACTACAGAGCAGCCCATAAGGCTTGAACCAACAATTTCACATGGAAGACTTGGGCAGGGACTGCAGCTAGGAGCATTTTCACATGCTGGAGAGATGTGGCAAGGGCTCCTCTTGACACTTAATGAGCGTGTTCTTATCAGAAGAGAAGCCTCACATCTGAGAAACCAAAGATGAGGACAGTGTAAAGAGAAAACCAAACTGGATGGAAAGAGCACCATACATGCACATTTGAGTCCAGGCAGCCTCTTGCACCCTCTTCCATCTCTGTAATTATGGAGGGGCTGCCAGGATCCAGCCTTCAATAAAAGGCATCTGTTCCTGGGGTGAAAACCAGCACTTAGTTGCTAACAGCACACAGTAACTCTACACATCAGTGCAGAGCAGGAAATGAAAAACGCCTTTTCTAGCTATGTTATAATGGCAATTTTAGGTAGATGGAACATTAGCAGCAGATGCCAAGCTGGAAGCTGGCCACACCATTGGCTTTCAGCAGCAGCTTTGGTCTTTGGAAGCTTTTCACAGGCTGACAATGCTTCAGAAGAGTCTACTTTTGTCTGGGATTACAAAAATCAATTGCATCACTTGTACATAGCATGAATGGTTACCATGTGGACAGCCTCTTCAACCAACTGGCATTTATTCTAGGTTATCACATTAAGTGTGCCACAGGAAGCTTTCTCCACCTTTGTGGTGCAGTTTGTAGGAGATGATTTCCATTTCTAAACTCATTTTTTCTCATTCAAAGAAGAATAGATTATTTTTCTCCCAACAGGCAAAATTAGTTCCCCCAGGGAAGGTTTGTGTGGTAAAGTGGTAAAGTGTCTTGTGAGCCATTTCAAGGCTTGTGCACAACACCCATGTCACTGTAGTGGTGCACCTCTTGTCTTTTAAATTTCTATAAAATGGGTCTTGAGCTCTAGCTGCCTTTCAATCCTTCTTTCAGTGCAGAAAACTGTACCAGGTGGTGGGAATTATAGTTCTGCCAATGTCAAACCTCCTTGCCATTGGTAAATCTTTCTCAATCAAAACAGATGCATTTCATACATGAATATCACTCAAGGTACACCAGAGCAGAGGGGCAGGTTTCCCAGCTCAGCCCACGTATCTTCACTACAGTCTTTTGGAATAGCAGAGACAAACCAAAATGTCCTGAAAGCCATCTGGCTTCACTCTGGGGGAGTTGCCTAACTTGCTAATATGAAGTTAGCAGAGCACCTTATATATCCTTTTATCTTCTCTGAGGATGGCATAAGGATTAAGACTAGGACATCCTCACCACTAGTTGATGCTTGGTTGCTGCCCTCAGCCTATTTGCTTCTCCTTTCAAACGACTCTTGAGACCACCAGCAGTTGGCACAAATCAAAGAAGCTTTCAGACTCCACCTTCAGTTAGGAATCTTGTTTTGTCCCCTTCTGATGTAAGATTCAGAGTATGGGCATGGTTTAAAAAATATTTCCCTTTTCTACTGCCCCCCCTCCTCCACCACCACAGTTGCGTCTTATATCTGCTGCAGAAACTTAGGACACACTACTTAACAACTCCGTGGTGGATCAAACATGTTACACAATGATTTGATTAAAGGAATCATTCCTCTTCAACTGAGACATCGTTATGTCTTGGATCTGCACAAAACGCTTTCCAAATGATCTTTCATCCAGCAGTCCAGAGCAGCTGTTAATATTTAAGGAGCACCAGAAGTTACTAAGTGTCTCTAAAATACCTATGGGATTTAAATGTTCCCTGTGAGGTCTACTTGATAGACTCACTGTAATTTTGACTGGGCGACAGGACTGATTCATCTGCCCCTTGAGTATTTCCTGGTGCACAGCAAAGAAAAGGTAGCAAAATTACATTTCCATACATATGCATGACACACATATACCTTACGTAACATGTATTTCCATGTGTACTGACATATAAAAATGTGCTCAGAATACATTTCACACCGTAAAGTTCACCACTTAGCAGTTGGGAAACACCACAAGAAATGTCACCTGTGCAGCATAGTTTAATCCTGTGTAGTGAGTACTGGAGCCCAACATCGTGTTGTGCTCCTTTGCTCTGCATGAAGGCCACCTCATGTTCTGCGTGTTGCTGAGGGTGGGACCCCAGTGAAACAGGATCAGATGTGTTTTGATCACAGCTCATCCCAAGAAAGAGTGACTGCCCTGGCACTACCACCAGCTGCTCGTCACCCCTTCTCTACCAGGGACATAATCACACTTTCTGATCTGCCAGCACAGCTCCATCTGTAGTCATTTCCTAACTCAAATTCTGTCAAATGATCCAGTTTTTTGGGGGGGCAGCACGGGCGTGTGTGTGCTTTTAAATGGCAGTCAAAGCAGTGCCCACACTAATGCAGATCATTTTTGCAAAGCCAAGGAACTGTGAGATGTGCTCTTCTACCAGCAGACCTGAGAGGTCAGCAACCCGTGAGACAGGATCCACTGCAGCCAGAAAATTGTGTGTGATTGCACCATTAATGAGCTCCTGTTCAATATTTCTTTTTGCCATATTGCTCAAGGCATGATACCAAAGCCTTAGTAATGGTGCCACTCAAACCCTGTGGTGGAGACAGAATTACTAATATCCATAACACCCGTCACTCTAGTATCACAAATACCCATTTGTTCATTAATTTTAAATGCCCAGTTTGATTTTTATTTTCAGAACCTTTAGCATTATACAGCACTTTACTTGACAAGGGAACAACTTACACTGACTTTTGCTGCAAACGTAAGCATCAGCACCTGAAATCTGGAATACACTGTATAAGAAACACACTCGTTTAAATAAGCTGTCAAACTGTCAAAGCTTGATTAACATCATATAGGAATTAGAGCAGAACCAAGATACACCTCTGACAATCTCTAGTCTCTGTCCTCGGTTCTTTGTCTCATGCAATACTCGTTTGCTAATTTCTGTATAGAACAAGGAAGGGGACCCTGGATCTGTCCCAGAACAGATCCATCCTGTGCCTTCAGCAGTATCCTGAGGAAAAAAGTATGTATGATGATGCAGTTAAAACTGTAAGTCTCAAGGCTGAGAGCATTTTGCAATCTTAATTCTAGCATTGCCCAAAAAGTAAGGACTTGATATTTTTAAACATTAATAACGAAAAATTTTTAAAAAGACCATTATTTCCTAAGTTTATAAAAACACACTGAAAGCCCAGAAATGTGCTTCTGTTTTCTCTCAGTACCCCAGCACACAGGAGCCTGCATACTGTTCTCGAAGATGTCACCCACGTTAGCTAAAGGACACTTTCACAAGTTGTTGTCCATTGCCTGGTATATCTGACGGGCTCTCAGCTGGTACACACGTTTGTGTATGTGTGTGTGTATACCTCAAACACACACACACACACTCTCTGCCAGTGGGTTTCAGTGCTATTTGCTGACACTGTATCAACCAAAGAAATACGTGCTGCAAGAGGCACACTGAGTCTTAGAATTATGGAATGGGTTGGTACGAAAGGGACCTTACAGATTATCTGGTTCCAGCCCCATTGCCAAGGGCAGGGGCACCTTTCATTAGACCAGGTTGATCAGAGCCCCATCCAGCCTCGCCATGAACACTTCCAGGGCACAACTTCTCTGGGCAGCCTGTTCCAAGTGCCTCACCACCCTCACAGTAAAGAATGTTTCCCTAATATCTGATCTAAACCTTCCCTCTTTCAATCTGAAGCCATTCTCCCTTCTCCTGTCACTACGTGCCCTTGTAAAAAGTCCCTCTCCATCTTTCTTGTACGTTCCCTTCAAGTACTGGAAGGCCACATTTAGGTCATCCTGAAACCTTCTCTTTTCCAGGCTGAATAAACACAATTCTCTCAGCCTTTCCTCATAGGAGAGGTGCTCCATCCCTCTAATCACCCTGGTAGCCTCCTCTGGACTCACTCCAGCAGGTCCATGTCCTTCCTGTGCTGGGGACCTGTTGGAGCTGGATGCAGCGTTCCAGGCGGGGTCTCACCAGAGCAGATGGGCAGAATCACCTCCCTGGCCCTGCTGGCCACGCTGCTTTGGATGCAGGCCAGGACATATTTGGCTTTCTGGGTTGGAAGCACACATTGCTGGCTCATGTCCAGCCTCTTATCCACCTGCACTCCCAAGTCCTTCTCAGCAGGGCTGCTCTTGAGCTGTTCATCCCCCAGCCTATCAGGGGTTGTCCCACCCTATGTGCAGGACTTTGCTCTTTGTCTTGTTAAACCTCATGAGATTCCCATGGACCACTTCTTGAGCCTGTCTAAGTCCCTCATGAGGGTACACTCAATCCCTTTGTCTGTGTCATTAATGAAGTTATTAAATAACACTGGTCCCAGGACGGACCCCTGAGGGACACCATTTATCACTGATGTCTGTTGGGACACATGCTCTTCTGCTTTTCCTTTCTGAGATTGATTGACTCTGTCCCACCCCACTATGATGTTCCTGCTTCGAATCTTTTCCTTTGGCACTCCTCAGCCCTATCCATTTCTCCTTGTAAGCCGAATCCCTTCCTTCCTCCCTTCCTTCCTCCTTTGCGTTGTGAATCCCCATCTGAGGCTCTTTGCCAAATTACACTTTCCCCTGCCTGAGTCTCTTCCTCCCCTCAGTCCTTCTGCTTCACAATCATCCCCTTGCTGTACAGTCTCCCTGCCCCTGATGAATGCTCTGCCTTCTGCCTCCTTGCCCAGACAGTCCCAGCTTTACCCCAAAGCTTCCTCCTAAAAAGTCTCTCAGCCCACCAAGGTGCATCTGTAGACCCTTCATCCAGCTCCAGTCTTCTGCCTTTTCTTACCCTGACTACGTTCCCCTGTCCCACTGTCGTTCTAATTTTCCAAACAGTCTCACATTGTTGAACCAGTTCTAACTCTATTCTCCCAGTTCCCAAACTCATCCTCCTTTTCCATTTCCTTATCAAGCTTCTTCCTTTTAGCTTCCTCTGTCTCAGTTATCCCTTAAACCCCGGTTCCCAGACTCCTTTCCCACAACTTCTCCTCTCTCTTGGAACTACCAACAGCTTGGCTGGTAGCACGTGGGTTAATTACCAAAGATGTAAAGAAGGGGACTCAGTCTGGTTTTGTCCCTTCAACCCAAGGCCTGAGTTGGAGCTGCTGCTGGCTCTGTCCTTACAGACATCTTAACCTGATCTCAGACACCTTAAGTACCTTAGCATGTCAGCTGCACAAATAAAGTCTCTTGACTGCTTATAGTTTGAGAGCTTAAGCTCCAGTCCTCAGGGAATGGCAGGCCAGACCTTGGGGTCAGAGACCTGGCACTTATACCACTATAAAAATAGCCAGGACTATCTTTATCCTTCTCATACATTACTATAAAACCTGTATTGAGTATCAGTATCAGTTATCTGCCTGTACTTATATTAGACACTACAAAATATGCTTCAAAGGATGTACAATTTAATTAGACCGAAAAAACCTGCCTCAAAAAACTAACCATAAAAAAAACCCCAAACACAGATGGAAGTGCTATTGCCTTAGCATAATTTACTAGTTTTGGACATACTCAGGGAATGCTGGTAGCTTGCTCTGCAAGGCCATTTACACAATGCTCTGAAAATCTCCCCAGGTTCCCTCCTGAGCAAGTGCCGAGAACCTGGAAGTATGCAATGAAGAGCTCACACACTTGCACAATATGTGACAGAAAACATGCCACACCGACCCTCTGCATTTACATTCTCTTCACTCCTGCTGAGCTAGCAGAACAATTCAGGCAACTTAGGACTTCCCTTCCCAACCAGTGAGGTATGTCCATGTTGAAGGTGAGGCTCAGTACAGTGCAAGGGGCCAAGTGAATAAGCTCTGCTGGTGTCTGTGGCCTTGTTCTTGGGAGCTGGCAGTAAGAAAAACCAGCAGGAGCATGGGGAGCTGGGACACAGGAGAGCAGCAAAGACTCTGTCTGGCAAGATGAAATGGGAAATTTCAGCTGATATGAGCAAAGGTGGAAGTTATCCACTGGGGACAAGGGCCAGGAGGAGAAGTGCTAAGAGGCTGGTTCCAAAAACGTTGGTAACCACTGGCCTAGAGACACTGGCAGCTTGCAGTAATTAATGTATTCCATTACCTCATGGTTTTATGCTTCAGATGCAGATTAATAGCATTCATTCAAAGAAAGAATGACATCATCTGCATAAAATCCTTTCCAGTGTCATACAGTATTCTCTTGCTCTCTGATTATTGCTGGTCTACTGGATTAGTGATGGTGCTTCAAATTTTGCTTTTCGTTTTAAAAAACCTAAGTCCCTCAATCCTCCGTTCAAGCCTGTTTTGTAAGAATCCTCTTAATGGGGAAAGGGACTTTGTATCAAAATATTTCTTCTGTCTTCTCCACCCCCGCATTCCTACAGCGAACTTTCTGCAGAGGTTTTGTGTGTCTTCACAACCTAAAAGGAAGTTGTAGTGAGTGAGAATCAGTCATGTCGCAAGTACCAAGCAATTGGACAATAGGAAATGGCCTCAAGTTGTGTCAGAGGAGGTTTAGATTGGACATTAGGATGTTGTCCAGGGAAGTGGTGGAGTCACCATCCCTGGAGATACTTAAGAGAAGTGTAGGTAGATGTGGCACCTGAGGACATGGTTTAGTGGTGGACTCAGTAGTGCTGGGTAAACGATTGAGCTCAATGATCTTAAAGGTCTTTTCCAACTTAAATGACTCTATGATTCAGCCTTCATCTTAGCAGGGTCATCTGGGGGTAGTTTGCATACTTGTGGGACTTTTTTTTGAGGAAAAACAGTCATTAGACTCCTACACACCATTCTGCGTAGGCAGCAAAATCTAGCTCTGCAATTTTTTGATGCCACTGCCTTATTAAAAATAAATAATCTCCAGAGATAACAGGGCAAAGGAAATAAGACAGACAATAATCCTTCGGACAGAAAGTCTTTCATATGCTCATGTACAACCTGATATGAAAGTACTGCCTGAATTTCAGAGACATATAGTTTTTCCTCAGCATTTTCTCAAAGCTTCTATTAAACACCAATTGGGTTCACATGCATGTGGCAGAAGAATACACCCAAGAGTACATATAAAAATTGAATGAGTGAAACAAATCCTAAATACTTTACTGCTTTATTTGTCTATTCATTTTTCAATCCATCTCTAATCTGAAACATGCAATTAAGATGTTGTGCTATCTGAAACAATAGGCAGGGTTTACATACCGCTGTCAATTATCACAGAAGGTGCTGGGAAACATTCTGTAAAGCTCTGTCTACACTATGCAAAAAGGAAATCACAGCTGCAGCTAAGCAAGCAACATAATAATAATTTCCCTGAAGTCATCTGCTTGAATTTTCAGATGAATTCACCATGAGCAGGCTTAAGCTAAAATAACATTCATTTTCCAGTAGCTTTCTGTCAGTTCAATAGCCCAGACTCTTGTGGAAAGGATACTTTCAGGACCTAAGAGCTGGGAAGATTTTCCGTGTGTCTGATTATTGTTCCCTTCTGTGTCTTGCAGACACATTGCATCTGAATTTGTATAAATGACAAAGCTCTGTCTTTAAAAGGAAGGGGTAAGGCAATTCTTTCTATTATTTCCTCTAATAAGATACTGTCTGTTCAGAAACACCTTGCTTCCAGACTGAACTTCTCTTAACTAACTTAGTCCTTTCATGTCAGTGATCTTTCCACTGTTTACCCAGTGTTTGTACATCGCTCCCATAATCTCTCGCAGCATTGGTTTTGACAAGGTAAACAAGCTAAACTCTTCTGGTATCCTCCCATAAAAAGTTTCTAGATGGTCCAACAAGCCAAAAAACAAACAAAAAACAAAAAAAAAGCCCCCAGCCTGAACAAAACCAAAACAAATTAACCAACTAAATAAACAAAAAAAATCACAAAAGCAGACTTGTATCCAGACCTACATACGGAGCTTTCCATGAAATGTCTGTCACCTTGCAAACAATATATAAATTCTTAGTACTGTTCTGTGTTGTTGCAAGAAAACAGACTGGCCCAGTGCTCCAGAGGGAGTGAAAAGGCTGTATTGTTTAAGCCCCTGGCTGAACATCAACATAGTCCAGTGCATGTTAGGCCTGTTTTTCAGAAATGTTAAACACCGTCAGCCCTCCTTGACTTCAGGTGGAGTTGAAGATGCTCAGAGAAGGCCCTTAAAAACATGTTTTGGCTCTTGAGGTAGGTGTAGAATGACCTGTGTCATTCCGTGTCATTCTATGTCAGACTGTGTTCACACAATAGTCTAATGCAGCATCTCATGTCCTCAGGTACATTTATAGTTGAGAATGGTGGCAACTTCTTACATCCTCAGAAACCCTTTTTGCTCTTGCTGTCACTTGGCACTCTCATTCTCCGAGTGAATCACAAGTGGTCAGAAACTGTCTGAAGGAAGTATTTTCTGCCCATTGGAGAAAGTTGACTCATCCACACTAAATCTTCCTGAAGAGACTGATTACAGAAAATGTCCAGTTGTTAATGCTACGTGACCTTGTGTTTTCAGAGACCTTTCCTGGGACTTGTGCTTGGGTAGTGGATGGATGGATGAAATCTTCATGCTATAAGTGAAACAGAGGTGAAGCTCTGTCTTTGGTAAGGGATTAGATGGGTCACTGGCACTTCCAATAGATTTACACAGTGCAATAGAGACGATAAAGAAAATAGTGCCAAGTGGCATCATTCTGACTGCTTGTTATTAATGCTGGATGAAAGAAGGGGTTAGGGCTTACAAAAGGGAGAGGAATACTATTGATCCATATTATAGGGTCAGGTCCCGAGATATGAGGCTCTGCACTTCTGGGAGCAAGACCCCAGAAAGCACTCAAAAATGTTCAGCATGATGAGAAAACTGAGGCATGGTATGGCACATAGACATGTTATTGTTTTGCCTAGATCTGTATTTCTCTTGTGCTGCTTAAAATAGTGTTGAGGGAGCTGTAAGGGGGAGGATTGGGATGTGGTTGGAAACCTCATGCAAAGGCTGCAGTATTCACTTGAGCTATCATGTGTCCCCGAGGAGGTGGCCTGCCAGAGTACCCACAGAGCTGGTGCTCTGGGAAAGAGTTTGATTAAGCCATCAGGGAGTCTCTGAGACCAGTCTCAGGATCTGCATCAGCGACAGCAAACCATTACATGGAGGTCAAGTTCACCCTGACTAAAGATCTGAGTTGGCACCAAAGGCAAATCAGCTACATAGTTTTTGCTCATAAACTTGGCACTCAACTCCAGAACTCCTACTGAATACCAAGGCTGACTGAATACCAAGGTCCCAGTTCTCATAACGGGATGCTCAGAGAGGGTCTGCACTTGGGGAACACGTATAGAAATCCAAAGACATGAAGCAAAGAGACACAGCAGACTGAACCAAGTCACACAAGGAGGAGGGAGAGAAGGGATACAACACCAAGCTCTCCAGAGACCACCATGTGGACTGCTGGGGAATGATGAATTGAATAACTGATTTGCAGCCTTGCAGCTGCCTGGGAAAATGGGAGACCCATTTGAAATGTTTTTCAGGCTCACTGGTCCCAGTCCTGCCAGTCACATGGAAAGCCCTGGGATGAGAGACTGAGGGTTGCCAGTACCCTCCCTTGTTCAGCAGTCTGCCAGAAATGCAGTGACCCAAGGGTTTTCCCTTTCATGGAAAAACGTTGAAATTTAGGTTTCATTCCAATTTGAAATGAAACCAGATTTTGCAATATCAAAATCCTCCACAAAATGAAATGACTTTTCATAGCACAGCTTTACTGATTGATGCAGACTGCATGTAACGGAGAAGAGCCTGCTAAGCAGGTGTTTCAATCAGAATTTCCTGGTCTGTCACTTCCAAGAAGACAATTAACTGCAAAACTGATGGCTGCAGTTTTGCAGGAAGGCGGCGAGAAAGCGAATCGGGCACAGCGTTGGCGCAATGTCACACGATGTCTGGGTGCTGCTGCTGATGGGGCAGCTTCTTGGGAGAGGTCCGTTTGCAGGCTGCACCATCCCTTTTTGGTGCTGCTGACATGCCTAGACTGTGATGAGAGTCTTTTCCTCCTGGACACAGGCACAGTAACCTGGCTCTCTTGGCTTAGAGGTGTTCACACCGCAGGCAGCAGAGCTACAATTGGGGTTAGCTGAGCTCACCAGTAAAAGTATCTGATTTAAGGTGGACAGGAAATATAAACTGAGGATAAGGAGCTCTGTAGATGAAGGAACTTTGCATCAAATGTTTTTGCACAGAAATTACTTCTGTTTATCGCCATTAAGCACACGCACATGGCTCTGGTTTTTACAGCAGTTGCCCAACTCACCTGCTGTGTGTGGATGATAAGATACTCGACTGTGAGGAAGATTCAATTAATTCTACTCTGCAGTTAGTTTGGTAAATTTGTTTGATAGTCTGGTCTGAGCGACACAGTGTTATTAATATCTGCAGGAGGCACAGGAGAATGCTGCAGAGTAATATTTCTGAAACAAAGGCTCTAAGACATGATTGAGACAATACAACTTCTCCCTTGTTGTACAAGGTGGTTACTTTAAACTCACTTCTCGTTAAATATCAAAAGCCAGTGGCACAAGGACGGGTTAAAAATACTTATTTTTACTACTTCTTTTACTGGAAAAAGATTAGAACAGAATAAGCATAGACTTTAAATTATGCTTTTCAGAAAATACAGCTTACAAAACAAAGAAATAGGCTTGTGTGCCTTTTTTCATATCTTCACCTCCGGAACAAATCCTGAGTTTAAATGGGTGTGTATGTTGTCCTTGCTGTTGTGTTGCTATCTTGCTGGCTTTTTTCATGTTGTTAATTCATTTACCTCCAACAGTTACAACAAAGTGGACAATCTTCTTCCCCAAAAGAAGAGCAGAAATGGGTCCCCCTTGAAGGAATTCCCCACCTAAGGAAACTGAGGCACTTCTTTCAAGCTACCCAAACACATGGAGCACAGATTTCCAATGGGTTTTATTTAAACCATTTAAATTATTGAAATAATAAAATATATTAATAATAAAAAAACCCCTACAATTTAGACTATTCTTGAGACATCCAATGACAATGTGTTCCAGATCATCTAAAATCTGTCAGTCTGTAGGTGTTTATAAGTATGGCAGCCCTGTTCTCCATTCCCCTCCAAATTCTGATTTTTTGGATGCAGTTTTACGAGAGCCCCAGCTCTGCAGCCCATACTTAAACCAAGCACTTGCATTAGACCTGGACCTCTCTACTGTGGCACCCAACTCACATCAGTATGGCCAAGGCAAGTGAAAATATGCTCCCAGCCAGGTTTTCTGCAGACAGAAAAGAAGAAATCTGTATTGAACAAAGTAAGAAAGAAAATATATTCACTACTTAAAAATCAATATTCTCTGGGAACTTCACCTCATCCTTAAGGTATCTAATTATTTGTGAACTTCCATTCAGGGTGACATGTAGTGTTGAAGGGAGGAAAGCTAATGGGAACTGTTTGTCTTCCTTTATCCTGAAGAAATGTCAGGTTTAAGAGTCATATTTGTTACAAGCACACTCTTTCCTTCGGGAAACATTACATATTTAATCCACTTGGTATCTTGCCATGAAGATAGTTACTGTTTGGTGCAATACGCATCTTTTCAGTGCGGTCTGGGATCTCAGTTTACTCATAAATAAACTACAAAAAAAATTCAAGGGAGCATTTCTCTTTGGCCAAGGTGGTAAGGCACACAAAATCCAGGCCTGATTGTAGCACACTCCTCTTCTACTCTACCAGAATACACAACCATTACAGAAAAAAAAAAAAAAGCACAGTGATTAACACAGTGAGCTCATTTGAAAAACATCTGAAAAGTTTCTAGGAGCATTTCCCCTGACCTGCTCTTTCATACCAGACATCTTTTGTTCCCCTCCTCTTTAGGCTGCAAGCTGTCTGTGAGTACTTACATGTGAGTAGTAGTTCACACTGGAACAAGAACTTTTCTCTGGGGACTTTTAGGTGTCTGCACAAGGTGTGGAGGTCTTCGGTTTTTTCAAAGAGGAGTTCTTCCAGGAGAGACCAATTAGTTGCTTTAATCAAGGAGAAGGAAATGCAGCTACCCACTCTCTTTTTTATTTTTTTTTCCTTTTCTATTATTTTGTTTCAATTTAACTTTACACTGAGTGCTAAACAAAATAAACATCTCCCATGGAATTTTAATGAACGAGAGAGTAAACTCCAGAACTTTACAAAATAGGTAAATAAACTGAGAATTCTCTCAGGTGTGCTGGTGGAATTGTGGAGTAGCCTAGATGAAATTACTGAAGTAATTCCACATGGAGGAGTAAGTATGAATTAGGTTCCAAGGTGCTAGAAAGGATCAAAGAAGAGGAATGATCAGGTAGGATTAAGGATGATGGTACACAGACTTTGTCGTAGTAGCATGAGAATGAAACACAGACAAAGGAAATCAGCCACCCTCACTCACACAGAGGGCTGCTGTACTACTGGAGAGTGTTGTTACTTGGGTGAAATACTCGGCGTTGCCTTATGGGGTGTGCATGCCTGCAAAGTTCAAATATTTTATGTGAGACCTATCTGGCCTGGAGGGAAATTCCTGCTGTCCCTATATTTAACTTGCATTACAGAAGGCCAGTAAAATCCCCCTTGGATTCAACTGTCTCAGTAACAACTGCCCAAAATTAGCAGGCAGCCTTTTTTTTTTTTTTTTTAAGAGTCTAGAGCAATCTGAAGGAATTTTACTAGATTAAATTATATTTGCCCTATGCTAAAGTGGGATGCCTCTTGAGAGAAGCCTGGCCTGTGGCTGGGAAGGGGGTGTGAAGGGCATCTGGACCCTTACAAGTGACCTCCCCCTCTGGATCAAGCAGTGTGGCCAGGCAAGGGCAGCTGCCATGCTGGCAGTGGTCTGGGAAATGTTCTCAGCTGCATCACTTCCTGCAAAGTGGGGAAGGTGCTCGTGCCTGTGTCTTATTTCTGTAGCAGCACCCCTGGACACCCTAACCCATCCAAGGATGGGCTGAACGGGGCTCTGAGCAACCTTGTCTAGTGGATGGTGTCCCTACCCATGGCAGGGGCTTTGAACCAGATGTTCTTTAAGGTCCCCTCCAACCCAAAGATCCTGTGATTCTGTGAAGAGGATTCGCACCAGGTGCATGCCAAGAGGCAGCTGTGCCTCGCTGGGGCAGGGTGAGGGGCAGAGATGTGCAGCAGTGGGAAGGTGTCCACCAGCACTTGCAGGGCAACACCAGCCTTGGGAGCAGAGCTGAAGCTTCCCTGCTGCCACTTGTGGGGGACAGACTGCAGCTGTTCCTTGTCACCTCTTCCGCTCCCTCCTTCAGAGGCAAGCCACGTTCTCACCAATTCCTTTGGCAATTGCAGAGCTGTTGGAGGTGACACTACAGGGGAGCATGTCTTGTGCTCCCAACTTGTGCTGTGCTGCACCTCAGCTACACTGATGCCACCAAATTACAAAACTGTTGAAGTGGGCAGCGAGTTTTGGAGATCATCCAGTCCAGCCTCCCCTCTCAAAGTAGGGACAACTATGAGCAGTTTTTGAGAGCCATTTTTAGTTAGGTTTTGAAGGATGGAGATTTCACAACCTCCCTGGACACCTATTCCAGTATTCCACTTTTGGAGTGAAGAAGCTTTTACTTAGGCTTACATGGATATTCCTGTATTTCAGTGTGTGCCCATTCTCTCTTGTCCTGTCCCTTGGCACCACTGAAAAGAGCCTGTCACTTTACATCTTTCCTCCAGATATTTTTACACACAAGGCCCATCTTGAGCCTTCTCTTCTCTGCATGGAACAGTCTCAGCTTTTTCAGGACAGAATGCAGGTGCAGGGCACAGCCATACAACCATACTGACCAGTCAACAGTTGATGCACAACCTCCCCTTTTTATACCTTTGCCTCGCTATTTTCCCACTTTTGTTCCTGCTAAAATCATCTAACCTCCTCCCTTGTACCACCTATCACATAACCTAACACACTAATATCATTATAGAAGGCTATCAGATTGTTCCTGGATGAGTTCTTCCATTATCTTCCCGGGGATATAAGTGAGGCTGACTGGCCTGTAGTTCCCCAGATCCTCCTTCCTGAAGACATTCTTTTTTTCTTCCACTCCTAGGGTACCTCTCCCAAAAGCCAGGACCTTTTAAAAGTTATCAGGAGCAGCTTCACAATTTAACAGCCAGCTCCTTCAGTGCCTGTGAGTGCACCCTGCCAGGTCCCACGGACTGAAGTGTGTCCAGTTTCTTTAAGTGCTCCCTAACCCAGTCCTCTTGCACCGAGAGCACATCTTCCTTGCTCTGGGCTTTCCCTCTGGTCTCAGGGCCCTTGGATTGCTGAAGTCCAGTCTTACAGTAATATCCAACTGGAAGAAGGCATTGAGCTTTTCCAAGCCCTTTGCTACCAAGTCTCCTGCCCTTCTGCCCCATGCAGCACCAAGCCCATATTTTCCCTGGTTTTCCTTTTCCTATTAATGTACTCAGAGAAGATATTCTTGTTACTCTTCACCTCCCCTTAAAGATTCAACTCCATATGGGCTGACTTTTCTTACTCCATCCATGCGCTCTCACTCTTAGTGTCTCTGTATTCCTCCTGGATCACCTGCATCTACTTCCACTTTTTGCATACTTCCTTTTTACATTTGAATTTGGTAAGGAGCTCCTTGTTCATCCATGCAGATCTCCTGCCACCTTTGCTTGATATCCTGCTCATTGGGATGGACCATTCTGGTGCTGGGAACAGATGATCCTAGAAAATCAATCAGCTCCCCTGAACCTCTCTTCTCTCCAGGGGTGTTTCCTGTAGGATCCTTCCAAGCATATCCAAGTCCAAAGCCCGCTCTCCTGAAGACCAGGGTTGTAAAGCTGCTTTGAGCCTTGTTCCCTTCCCTCAGGATCCTCAACTCCAGCGTATCAAATGCTGAAGAACAGAAAAGCACCTTGTTCCCAGCTTGGGTTCTGGCGTAAGATGCATGTGAAAAGCCAATTCTTCATGTGCTTGAAACAAGGAAAAAGACTGGGTCTAAAAATAACAATAATAAAAATGATAGATCTTCCTCTGGAAATGTTGTCTGAAACATTTGTTTTTGTCTCCTTTTTTTGTTCCCAAATGGCTTTTATGAGAATATTTCTTAGTGCTTTTACATAACATTTTATATTGTGTTAAATCACTGATCAGATTTCTTTGAAGAGAATCCTTGTGGGGCTTTTGCAATCCTAGAAAAAGAAGAAAAAAAGGAAAGCACATTCTTTTCTGTCTTTCCAGTTGGAAAAAGTCAACCCAAATCAACAGGGAGATGGTTTAATTTCAGGCTCCTAGAGAGATACTAGAAACACTGGCAAGGAGGAGAAAAATAATTTTAAAAGGTACAACTGATACTTCATGTTCATTCTGAATGTTTTGTATTGTTTTCCTTGTCGACTAAAATGGTGTCAACAATTTTTTTACAGATGCAGATTTAAAATATCCAGCTCAATCAGATCCATAGCCTTTTTTAGCAAGGAAGAAAAGGCCAGTGTTCCTGAGAGGCAACACAGCATGATGAATTCAGACTGCTACCACTGCCCTGCTTTTTGACATACACAGCTGAACCAGGGAATTTTTTATTTCTTTTGATGAGTGTAAGAATAAGTTTTATTAAGGTTTTTCTGCTCATTGCTTATGGTTTTTAAACTATATGCATCTAATTGCAAGCTATTTAAACTGGACTTCACATAAAATTTGTGCAAAATAATCTGATATTAGATGAAGAATGCACATCGTAAGTATGGCCACGGAAGTCTGTAGAAGTACACAAAGCAGTGATTGTGGCTAAAAGGTTTACGGAGGTTTTTGGGAAACGTGGCAAGTTTTGGAATCCGTAAATATGTAAACACTGGTTGAAGGAGGTTTCATCTCAAATGGTAAAACTTGCGTGTTAACTATTGCCAGGCAGATTTTCCATTCTGTCTTGTGGCCTTTGGGAAAAACAGTATAGAAAGATGAAAGAATACAATTGCCCTTTCCATGGGCATGGGCATGGTGGACATCTAATTGCCAATTTGTGTGTGGTGCTCATTTTGGTACCCTCAGGAATACCATCTGTCTGCCCTGGCCCCTGACTGAACACCATCCATTTTTATTTCCTGCTTTCCAAGACTCCTCTGCAAATAGTTTTCATTTTAAGACCAGAATGAAAATAATTTAAGAAAGACTTAGTACTCAATATCTTTACTGAAATAAATAGCTTTTTTTTTCTCAAGAATGCTCAACAGCTTCTCTATGGGAGAATAACTGAGTGCCAAACTTTCTTCTTATCATTGCCTCAGTTTGGCATCTTCACTTAAATGTCTCACAAGCTGAATACTAGTCCATAATAAACACTCTTGACTGGATTTCTAATTGAAACCATTAATTTTTTTGAGTTCTGAAATAAAAAATAAGTATAATACAAATCAGGCTGAAAATTCAGAGTTTTTTTTAATATCTAAAAGTAACTCTTAAACTTGAGAGAAAGAGCTGTTGTTATTCACTGTATAAGCCACTGGAGCACATTCCAGCACAGATAAATGAAATCTCTGCTGCATTAAACATAGATAGCAAAACACAAAGAGGTCTGCTTACAAATCCAGGGAGATTTTCGTGCATAAAAGCAAAGCTGCTGAAGTTCTAACAGGATTAAAAACTGGAAAAATATGCAATTACAATCTAGTATTTAATAAAAAACAGTTTTAAATTATTCCACCCTTTTAAAATACCGGTGCCTATTAAAACACAGACATATTCACGTGGCTTTCAAATGCATTCCAGTAGAGTGTAAACTGAAAAGTCACTACATTTCATCACACAATACTCAGAAGCAAAAAATGATGTCTCATTCTAAGCACTCATTAAATGCAGAAATACGCACTGAGGATGTAAATGTTGTATAGATTCTCAGGGAGGTTTATAATTTATATTCAAAATTAAGATTCTTATTAAATACCCAGCTTCAAATCTCCTTGGACAGTGTCTCTCCATAGATTTCTAAAAGTGTACATTTATGGAGTAAACAGAATATTTAATGGCTGCTAGCAGTATTTCAGATTTGTTATGCTTATGGCAGCTGTGGTCATCAAATATTCATGCTGATGGTTCTTATGCAATGCTGACAGCTTTCTAACTTGTGAAATAAGTAATGGGTGAGTGGGAATTGATGAGATAAGTAGACTGCTTTATCTAAGAAGGGTGACCAAGCTTTTCTGTGGCAGCAAGAAGATTAAGAGTTACATTCTCAGAGCAAGAAGGAAAATCTGAAGGTGTATTTCTTCAGATTGGAAAGCAGACACCTCTCTTGATCTTGCCATATGTTTTCTTATTCTTCTCACTCTAACTGTCCTTTTGAGCCCCTGGGATTTATTTGTTGGTGTCAAGGTCAAGTAGTGGAAAAACGGCTCACAAGTTTCTGCTACCAGATGGGCTGGGCTGAGACACTGGGTCATTTCAGTCAAGCTGGGGGAAGAATGGTAACACATAAATAAACCAGTCCCGTATTTCTCACTTAGGCAGTTTGCCCTTGCTCTGGTGAGGGCAAATAAAGGATTTTACCTTTTTAAGGAACATGGGGATGGTCCATTATAGATTTTGTTGTTGGTTTTTTTTGTTGTTTTAATGGACTACACACCTCAGTGTTGGCACATCTTTAGTACATTGTCTCACTACTACTACTAAACAGCGTACTTCAGTTTGATAATTTGGCATAATTACATTGCAAAAAAAGCTGCAGGTTAACCAGTTATGCTGTACCATAAGCCAAGATCAGATCATAGGACATTTCCAACATGGATGTTCTTCATGCTCTTAATAAATTTTTATTTTATATGACAGCCATTACTGTGAAGTAGTTACACATCCTTCATATTATCTGATCTCAGCATCCAGACTTCAGGCTTCCAATTCCTATTGTAAGTCAAGGTAAGAAAAAGTATCTCCACAAGTCTGGAGAAATAATTCGAGTCCAGTGCGTTGTAAGATCAATGACAGTGACCTAATTGCCATTTATGGTTTTCTAGAATTAAACCACTAATATTACCTTTAATTCTTTCAGTATGAGTTTCCTTACCTGTGAGAGAACACTTGAAATAATTTTGGATCTCATGACTTTACCTTGTTAGCTATTTCAAGTGGTAAGTTACAGAATTGCCATAAAAATTGTACAGAAAGTCCATGTACAGTGTGATACGAGTTTAAGCAAAACTATATATGCAACTCAAAAGTCCGGTTTTCAACCACAAGATAAAATGTTTCAGAACATAAGCCAAATCCAATGCTCTTTCCAATAAAAACAAGAAAAAAGCCCTCATACAGAAATCAAGTGGAATTGTATCCGCACTCCCAAAAACAACTTGCCTCAAACACAGATAGTGATGCAAAGGAACCTGGGTAAGTCCCACTTATCGCAGACCTTGAAAGATAAGAACATTACCGAAAGGATAAAAGCCCTAAACCTTGGTGCTACTCTCAGATTTATCATAACTTGTGAGCAACTTGAAACCTACTCTTGCAAATTTGACTTGGGAGGTGCCTTAGAACAGCCTTAGGTGCCTTAGACTGAGCAATAAAAATGAGGGGTATAGTCAGAATGTCTACTTCTTGTCTCATAGAGTTTTCCTCACAGAATAAACTATGGTTTAGCGAGAATGTGCAGTATTAAAAGTTTGCACCAAAATTCCTTTGCTGGAAGTTGTATTGCCACAATACAAATAGCATTACAGGACACACGAGAAATTTTGTAGTAGATAACTAAGGGCTGTCTTCCTGCTAGAGGAATTTCTTTCTAATGCTCCAGTGGTCTAATGTTCCTTCACTTCTTGAAGAAGGAGAATCTTTGTTCTTGCCCAAACTAAGCTGTTTTCTTCTTCTCTCCCTGAAATCTGTGTGGTCTATCTTTTTAGACTACGGATAGCTCAATTTCAGCTATGATGAATTCAGTGATGTCCCAGGTGAAGTCATATTCATCACTCACATTGTTTTAACATCACTTTAATTTTTAAAATTGTTCACTACTTACAAAAGGCTGTTACAAACATGTAAGACATAAGGAAAATGAAAACCACAGTCATCTACTGCTCTACGTTCTCTTCCAAGTACAGATTTGTTTCAAAAAAAAGATATTCCATCCATCTTTTGACATACTCTAGGTTCTCTTGGGCTTCATTTCACCAAATGCCAAACCCAGAGGAAGTTGCTACCTCAACTCGGTTCTGATTTTCTGCAGCCTTTCTGCAAACATTCTCTCACTACAGTTCCATATTCCTATTTCGCCTTTTCCTCCCCAGACCAGTTGAGGTTGGAAACTGTAGTTCAGCAGAGGTTCAAAGACAGAGGGCCAAAGAAAAATACTCTGAAAAGCCTAGCTTCTAGACCCTAATAGTGATAATGGTTTTGCAAAGGTCTTCTTGAAAAACAAATCCATCCATTCTCTCCATTTATCCTCCAGCATTTTGCCTATCTACCTTCTACTCCCAGTTATGAGTTTCCTTTTGAACACCTCTTACAACACCATCTCATTACTCGGTATCTGATTACCACGTCTTCCAGTTGTTCTGTGATCTGTTGTAGTTTCACTTAACAAGTTCAGAGAAAAGACTTCGTGGTTTGCAGTCATCTTACTTCCTAGAACTTTCAAACACCAGGCATATATGACAGCTTCTGGTGTCCCAGGGTAACGCCTGTTTGAATGACAGATGAATGCTTCTATTAACTCAGCCCTTTCGTCATTTACATGTTTCAGCAGGCTCCAGAGTTCTAGAGATTTTCTGCTCTCCCCTTCGCCCAGTTCCTTCAACACTTTTGTTTTCCACAGTTTTTAATAGTACCCCTAGACATCATCCACAAGAAAGAAAAATAAATGTCTTGAGTAGATGCCTTCTCAGTTGTTCAGTCACATCTGAAGTGACCCTTTGAACTATCTGTGCTCTCACTCTTTTCCATGTTCTGTCCTTCTGATGCACTTCAAGGATGTGCTGATGTTCTTCTTGCTATTGTTTTTCTGTTTTGTGCTTCTTCCCTCCGCCACCAAATATTTGGCCTTTCCATTTCAGCTCTTCTGATTTCCTCGTTATGTATCTCCCACTGCAGTTTAACTTGTTTTTATTGGGTTAATACAGTAGCATTTTCACTTTTGGATGGTTTGGTTGAAATAACCTACTGGCCCTTCACAACCAGATGTTCAGTGATAGTCCTGCTTTCTAAGGTTCTATGCTGGGTGGAGTTTTTTCCATGGTTTTTTTTCCCCTCTGTAGGATCTAAAATTTTTGAATATTTCTTTGCTTTTAATCTTATTTTTTAAAATCATTCTTCTAAAATACTGTGTTATTGGACCACGCCAGGATACATTTCCTTGCCTAAAGATGAGGAACATAATTAGTTAATGGCCAGCAGTTCTGTTTGAAACCAGATTTATACTTTATCAGTGTAATATAACATACTTGAATAGACTTGAATATGACTACTATTTTTATTCTTTAAGACATCTAAGAATTCTCCACAAGCTCCTGTCTTCCACAGGGTAGACTAAGTCCACGTGCTGAACTGTACGCCCTTTCCCCTCATCTTCTTTTCGCAAAATCTACACAGATGAAAAGTTCAGCAGCTTCCAAATTAGCTTTCACAATGGGAATTTTTACTGGAAGAAAATTGGTTCCTGGTGGAACAACAGCTGGCCAACACACATGCATCTTTTTCCAGTGAGGTTTCTGCTTTCTCCTTCAGGTGGTTTATGGGTTTTATATAATAACTCATGTGTGAAAATACTTGACTGGCAGTAAAACATGACGGAGAATTTATCAGTGCTATTTCTGCATCTAATTCACAGGTCTGTAATTAGGGTTGTGAAAATGAGCAAAAGCAGGGAGCCAGCTTCCCACATAAGACTTTGCTTTTTGTTCCTGTGCTTAGCCTTAATGTATGGAAAAATCCTTTGCATTGTCCTATACAATACTTTTATTTCTTTTCCTAGAAAGGCTGAGCAAATCTGCACAAAATGTACAGTTGTTTAACCAGGGTCTACTGGAAATTCCTCAAACCCATATTAAGTCTGGAAAGGTGTGTTATAATAGAGACAGGAAAATACATGTGATAGAAGGTAATGCAAAAAAGGTACAGCAACTTTTGCAATATTGAAATTGATTCACTTTTCACCAAATCAGCATCAATCAACTTATCAGCTGAAATTAATAGAATTACACAGCTGTCCAAGTGGTGCTAGCAAGAGGGAGATTCAAAAGACCACTGTTTCTCTAGTTTCTCACAATGGAACGAATCAGGACAACCCCACTGGAGCCAGCAGAGCAAAACTAGAGAGGAGAAGCTGTGCCATTAGGGGTGAAGAACAAGAAAAGAGCATGTGCATGGCCTCTAAGGCAGCGACCACCTCCTCTTCCCCACACAGATAGAGCCTTGTACGTAGCATCCCTCATGGAAAGTTTTGCAGGGCTGGTAGAACAGACGGGAATAGCAACAAGAAAGTGACAGCAGCCTTTGGTACACGTTCCTGTGAAGAGCCATATAAACCCCTAGCAGTCAATGTTTAGGTGGGTACCAACAATTTGCTGGCTCAGATCCTTAGCACAAGCAGCTGGCCACCTTTGAGATCTGAAGGAAGCAAGCACAGCCAAACTGAAATAGCTTGGATACTCAGTGATGTGCAGTAATGCTTCTCAATAAACAATTCCATTTGGCTAAGGGGAAAATGAATACTAATAAACCAGCTGAAGCACAATAATATAAATTATTTCTAAGATGCTGAGGAAAATCCAGAAGTGTTTTACTAAGAAAGACAGACCACGTGGATGGAAGGACTGTATTACATGCAGTGGCTCTCCTCTCCTGGTGATGAATTATATCCACCCCATTACTTCATTTTCTTCCTCTCTGTCTAAATCAGTTAGGACAATGATATTTCATCACAAGGAAATAAACCTTTCATTAATAGTCTGTGAAGGAATTAACTTATCTGTAGCACACTCACTCTCAGTATGATTTCTCAGTGTGATCATTCCCTATTCTTCTGCCTTCTACCTCCATATTCCTGTCTTCACTATTCTTCATTTATGACTTTTGTGACTCAACTAATTTTTAAACATGATATAAGATAAATACTGCTGCAATATGTCTGAGTGACAATTACACTACTTACTAGGTCAAGCCATTGTGGACGCTGAATGTCTTCCCTGTGTGAACACACCACAATTGTATTTTAGAGGTATTTGATGATATTTTACCTTTCTTCCTTCCTCTCCCCTCCTACGGTTTACTGTTAAATTTTTTCTCCTTTTTGCTGTTTTATATCCTGGCTGAGTATAGTTTTTAGAAAACTTCTCTAAAAGGTTATTATTGGAAAGCCAGTTCCACACATGCCAGTTTCTAGCCAAAGAATACAAGATGATTAACAATCATTATATCATACATATTTTCAAATGTTTTCAAATTAATTTTAATAGATTAAGAAAATAGAAGGCATATCTTGCATTTTCACTTTTGACAGCTCTCTTTGGTAGAAATAGGTCAAAATTGAGAGGATAAATTATTGCAATCTATTGAGGTAAAAGGTATGTACCCCCTGTAGTTAAAATACATATTTATTTCTATCTACTGATTCTGCAAAGTGCTGTGCATAAGGCCTCTGTAATCCCAAAGTTATGCAGATGCTCAGTCATGAACCTACAGCTGGTCCCATGGCAGTCACAGACTGAAACAGCCAGAGGAGAGGGGCTGGGGGTGCAGCCTGGGTCCTCCAGTTCCTTCCCAGGGTTGTGCGGAGGGAGAGACATCACCAGACACACATGGCAGCGACCAGTTTCCTAACTGCTCCGCAAATGGGGAACAAACCCTCTTCTGAATAAGAGCAGGGAAGGTGGCCACTTTTCCTACCCTTCCCACAAAGCTATCTCCCTGAAACAACTGACAACCTGCCATCCCAGGGAAAAGAGCGAGACATCTGCCTGTAGTAATATCATCTTGAATTGTGAATTAATCGAGTCTCAGAAGTTGAGCTTAGGTGTTACAAGCTTCTCTGGGGAGCTCAAATTTACCTGAAAGAACTCAAAGAGTTTTAAACAAAATTATAGCTACAATTTAGCAAAGGAAATGTGTGTAGTTATGTTTCTTATTGCTGGAGTGATGTAAAATTGAAGCGAATTTTCAATGTAATTCATTCAGAATGATTCTTGTTGAGTAATTATCTTCAATAAAGATCTGTCAATACAGTTTCAAGCTATTGTCACTTTATATCAAATATAAATTAGACAGTATAATGAATTCAGGTGCACCTAAACTCAATGTCAGATGAAATTCTTCTATGATAATCAAGTGAAATAATTGCTCTAAGAAGATAAAAACAAAACCATTTAATACAATAACAGTAAACTCCTTCTTTCTGCATTAAGATAGCATAGATGATTTTGCAAAATCATCTGGGGTGAACATCTCAGGTAAATTTTATCTAATAAAGCTTTCAGGATTGTTTGCTGGAAAGAAAGAGCCATTATGTTTGCTGGTGTAAAATAGCATAGCTTTAAAATAGATAAAATCAGGTCTATTTAAACTGGGTGAAGATTTGCCATAGAAACACTGATTTAAGCTTGTCAAGGTGTTTCGATAAAGACTGTGTAGCCAAAATCACTGACAGGGTGTGCTGCCCAAGGGGCTAATTTAGCAATATTAATATTTTCTGAGACACAGAGACAATTGCTTAAATACTTTTTTTGGTTGGGCCGTCACCAGCTGATGCATGGCCTGACACATCTGAGCAAGAAAGAGTGTCAGTTCAGCAGCTATTATGACCAGACCTGGAAAATCAGAGTGTGCTGAATCAGAGGTTAGGTCACAGCTCCCATTAAGACTAAGGGCAACCAAGTATCTTTTTCCAAGACGAACATTTTTCTGACCTGCTCAGTTGTTTATAGCAAATGGACACAAAGCAGCAGAAGCTCACTGTCCTCCATACTGTCCTCTGAGGCCAGCGGTGGCACAGCCATCAGTTTGTTATTCTAACAATCTTTAAAGTGCTAGAAGTAGTGAATATTTTTTAAGGAGACAGAATCTGTGCTTTTAAGTCCATGCATTGTTATTCTGCTGTCTTTATTCTATCTCTAACTCTTTGAATGTTTCTCCAAGCCAGGCTGCCACAGAGGTTTAAATTTGCCCTGCATAACCACAACAACTCAACCCCTTTTGTTTCTTAATAGAAAATTAAGCTAAAAACCACCGCTTTTATACATCTATAGTTAACAAACAGAGAAAACCCAAAGACTGGAGAAAAGGGGACACATTTAAAGGCTCTTTCTTTAAAAGCACAGCAGCAAATTGAAACATGGATGATCCAAAGCAGAAAAGCCAGCAGTGTCAAGCAGTGCCGTACCAGAGATCTGAAACCAGCATTCAGCTCTCGTAAAACAGAATAGAAGCTACCGAGAGAGTCCTGTCCTGACTCTAAGTAACAGGGAGTGGTGACAATGGGGTCCTGAAAGACAAATGTTGAAACGGCTTTTATTTTTTTTTAAGTTACTAATAACTTTTCTAAAATCCTCCACGAAGTGTGGTCTCCTCCAGTGCCAGTACAGCTTACATGTGTAAAATAAGACAATGCATATGAGGGAAGGAGTGTCTGTCTAGTAAATACAGCTCATCTCTCCAAATGGATTCAGTAACAAAGCATTTTTAACAGCAGTTTGAGCAGTCAGATCAATCCTAAATGGGAGACTGGCGCGGCAGGATGCTGAGAGCTCTCAACTTCCACGTATGTCCTTGGGGACATCCAGAGCGTTGTTGGGTGAGGTCTCTGCTCCATCTGCATTTGGGGATCATTGAGGTGGATGCCAGCAAAACTCTTAAGACGCAGGCAAGCATTTTGTGTGAGTCTGCACAGGCACATGCTGTTAGGTTAGCTCCTTAATGCTTTGCACCTGACATTAAGACTAAATTATGCTGCAATTTGCAATTATTTCTCTTCCTGACTGTTTAAATCCGTGCTTTCTGGTTGCTGTAAATCCCTGCTTTGCTTTGCAGTGCCCCTTGGTTTCAGTTGCTCTATTATTAGTGATAGACTTGTGCAATAAATCAGCTCAGACAGAAGGACAGCAGAGTTATTCTTACACTTACCCTCTGCCTGACCAGGGACCAGCAGGAGTCACATACATCCAAGTATCCAGTAAAGCTGGTTACCCACAGTTCAAAGCAAGGAATGACCTGTAGTGCATTATTTACTTGCACTTGTGCCCTGATAAACTGTGTCCCAATGGAGAAAAAAGCAATCCTATTTTGAGAGACACTGGAGCAAATACTGATTAAACCCTGTTTTCTTGCCTGAATTTGATATTTCAGAGTAGGGTAGTTAGAACTGCTGTTTTGCTGCTTCTTTTACTTGCATTACACAGTACATTTTTCCTGTACACAGACAGAGCAGTCTGGAAAGATTCTTTCCTCTGAAAAAGTTAAGTGACCATCTACGTGTATAAAACCACAGATTTATTTATGCTTTTGAAGACTGCAATATAAGGCAGCATTTTTATAATCATGGGAAAGTGAAACAATGGAATTCCTTTAACTTTTAGCTTGACACAAAGGAGGTTACACTCCACATTGCCCTTAATCTGTTTTTATGAACCAGAAATCTGCAGTTGTGTTGGCATTCAGTAGCACAAAGGTAGGCAGAATAAAACTGAAAATTAAAAACTCTTGAAATTATTTTCCCTGATGTAAATTTTGAAGGTGGTTGAACAGCATCGAAAAAAAAAAGGTAAACAAAAATATGTAACAAAACCAAGAATGTTTGCCCAATAACGTATAATTTGGTTAAAATGTTCTTACCTTTTGTGAAAGCAGAAGTGATCTAGTGAAAGAAATTATTACAGCACACAGAACTAGAGCAATCTGAAGTAAACTTTTCCTTTCTTGGAAATTTGGGTGAATCAGTACTGTGACCTGGGAGCACTGTGTACATTTATAAAAGCATGTGCCACACAGGCTGGACTCACAAATGAGCATCTGTCACTTCTGGTGCCCAGCCACAGGGCTGGGCTCTGAGCTGAGCTTGGTCACACCAGCACTGTGGTCCCCCATGACATCTGTTCAGCACCAGACATCATCCCCTTCCAGCAGACACCACCCTCTCTCTGACTCCTCCCCATCCCTAAAACACTGCACAGAGCAGAAGAGCACTGTTGATCGCTGTCTGCACAGGGACTTAGAGCATTTGGCCACTTTCTAGGCCGCCTGCACTGTCCTTGGGGACCTGAGGAAGCACAACAAAGAAGCCACAGCCACCAACCTAGGGGTGACCATATGACCACTGGATTCTTTCTGCCTTCCCCTCAGAAGCTTGGATACTGGGACATTAACTGAAATACCAACTACAAGCCCTTTTTTTCCCCGAAAACTGAATACACTTGCATAGTTACTCCTAGGCCCGCAAACCATGCAGCATGGTGACTGCTCTGGCAGCTTGATAGGCAGAACATGTTCCCTTTCTGTTTATAATCCACCTCCATTTCTCCTGCCAAGCTGGAGAATTGGGAAGGCATGCAAGCAGCTTGGATTTGGGTTGTTTTCTGATTGCAGATAGGTTACGTGAGAGTTACATAGCCCTCCTTGGGCAGAGCTGGTGTCAGTGGCAGGCACCCCTCAAGCCAGAAATCACAGTCTAGCACCACACTGCTTGGCTGCCTGTAGGGTGCTGCCCTGACCCAAGAAATCTTGAAAGCAGAGAGCAGAAGGCAAATTTTATTGCCATTTGTAACAGCTTCTCTGGAAAGAAACTGCCTTAGATGTGACAACAAGGTTGTCTTCTGAAGTTTGAGCAAAACTGGCACGTTAAGAGGATGAACACGTGAGGCTCTTACACAGCACTCTCTGGCAATCCCCAAGCAATGATTTCACCTATCCTGCGTCACAAGGGCAAACTCCTTTTGCCTTCACACTCAGGGTTAGACACGTGGGTTGCACTGGAGAGGCTGGAGGACTGTGATCAATAACTGGAAAAGATGTCTGTCACCTTCAGCACCCTTCAGAACGTCTGAGAACACAAGGAGTGCAGAGGCCACTGGATGCCTATCTGAAATCTCCCAGCACTGGGTTCTGCCCCCAGAGTTACTGTCACTATCTCATCTTGCAGCTTGTGCTTGAACCTGGCAGAGAAGCCAAGAGCTTTAAATGGCAGCTGTTTTTTCTCCACTGAGCCTCTTCCTGTGGGGCATCCCCCTGGCTCAGGGGTTGGCTGGCTCAGGTGTACCTTGCCGGGAGCCTCCAGTGTGATGGCAGAGGACCCCAGGACTGAACTACAGTAAGGGCACAATTAAACTTGCTGATTTTTTACCAGAGAGTAGCTTCCACTTTCCTGCCCCTACAGCTTCGTTTCACTTCTCGTCTCTGTTGAAAGCTGTGTTCTGTCAGGCTGTACAAGCCCTTGACTTGCATTTTTCTGAAGAGTGGCCACAGCCACTGGATCATGTTCTCTGCAGGAGGAAATAAAATGTGCCACAGTAGCAGTGGTGTGTGGAGTGGTGGGCAGAGACTGCTCAGAGGGGCTGTGCAGGTAAGAGCTCACACACGTGCACAGACCTGCCAATGTGCTTTAAAATAAGGCAAACACAACGGGAAGCCTCTGTGCCACATTCACCAGACGGTCTCACACCTGCCATTATCTTCTGCTGGTTTCACCAGGGAAACTACAGAGCTTTCTTTTCCTTCCCCATCCCATTGCACCTGTGGAAAAACAGCTGCCACCTTACAAGGTGTCCCTGGAGCTCAGCATCCTGCAAGGCTGTGGGCCACAGTGTACGCTGGTGACAGCCCCTTGTGACAAAGGGCAGCGCTGGAGCAGGGCAGGATGTCTCGACAGGCACGGCAGTGTGTGTTTGCACAGATGTCCCCATGCAGGGCATGATCCTCCACTCTTTGCTGCTGGAGGGGTGCAACAGATTGGAGTCAGCCTCTCCGACTTCCCATGCTGATACACGTGTTAAGTTCATTATCCTATTTGCAAGCACCTTTTCAGGATAACTGAGATGTGAATGTTCGAGCTGTGTCAACAGCACATGCTGTTAGACCTCCAAGAAAATTAAGGCCCCGAAACGATTGCAAATGGAAAGCCTTTTTTTTTGCCTTTTTAATTAGTAATCCAACCAACCATTTAATAGAGAGCAAAATAATCACAGAGGGGTGAAGGCAAGGTATGTAAACTAGATTTCTGCTTGACTGGACACGCTCTCTCAGGGTGCAATTGGTAACACTTGTCTGCATTAATAAATCTGTGCCTACCTGAAACACATGGGAAAAGCTGGGGAAAAATGTCATTGTTGGCTTCTACAAAGATATTTCTAATACTCCTATTTTCTTCCTATTGTTCCTCAAAGGCCAACTTTGATCTCACAAAAAAGCTAGGATTTCTACATTATTTTGAGAAAATTCAGAATGCGTTTTCCAATGCATATTTCCACTCCTATTACTGAGGTCTGAGATCTTCATTAAAAGCCATTAAATCTTGAGGAATAATTAGACTGTTTCTTGTTAGATGAGGTCTGTGGCAGTAGGGCTTCTTAGCTCCATTTATTTACAAAATGAAAGTAGGCTTTTACAAAATGTCCAGTCCTGAAAGATACTCTTACATCTGCATATCTGAGTTATATTCCACATTATATTTTAGACCATACATAGCACTCTGGAGCCCTCCTTATTTTAAGAAACAGGCTTTTCAAATTCATGTATCCGTATCTAAAAATCTGCACTCTTCCTTTGCACTGAATTTTGTTCTGTGCTTTTTTTTTCCCCAAGCTAACCCAGCAGGAGGTATTCTTGCTGAATATTTTACCTAATGCCGAGATCTAATCTGTGTCAGCTCCTCTGCAATGTATTTTGTGGGTTTTTTTTCCAATTGTGCTTGTCAAGAGAGCTCATTGTTAGAAGGGATGTCTCGGGTATATGCTGTGTGTGGAGGGAGAGAGCTGGCATGTCCCTGGTGCTTCACCTCCTCGGTGTGAGCCGTGTGCTGGTGTTACCTGCTGCCAGATCCCAGCCTCCCCTGGCATGCCAGGCTGTGCTGGAGAAACCCCGGGTTTCACTTCATTATCTTCTGCTGCCTCTCACACAGCAGCCACACGCACCGTTGCGGGGAGGTCTCCCAGCCACGGGCAGTGGCATCTGTGACTACGCCCTGCCAGCTGTGGAAACACGAGGCAGCTTCACTACATCCTGTGCTGGGTTCAGACCTTCCCATGCTCGAGCGTGCCCTGCCACATGCAGCAGATCAGGCACCGTCTGCTTTAACTTTAGCCATTCCTACAGCCTCCGGCAGAGGCTTTCTTGCCTTTGTCTTCTCTCTTTCCCAACGCTTAGGAAGGGGGAGACTCTTCAGACTGTCAGAGATGACACGTAGGAGGGCGAGATTCAGAGATAGTTGGCAGAGAATTAGCACTCAGGCTAATCTGGTGAAAGGCATATTTTAAAGCAACCAAGAAAAAAGGAGGAGGATAAAGTACATTGCTTCATACTGTGGGGTGCCTTTGGACAGAGATCTGTAAAGAGTCCCAGTGTACAGCATTGTTCCAGTTCACAAAAATGAGAAAGCAAAGTTTCTCCCTTCCAGATTCATCATGAACTTCAGGAAGGGAAGATTATACATGCTGGACAAACGCTGGAAATAAAAACATAAATCTACCGCAGAGAGCGCACTATTCAAACAGTGTTACTCACAGCCCTGCACCCTTTAATAGCCCCACTGCTGCTATTTGTAACACCACAAGCACCCTTGGAGCTACGGAAAGTCCAAACACCACCGGGACAAGTATTTTCCCACCCATGAGAACAGAGAACCTGTTTGTGCCACAGCAGTGACTCAGAAGCGGCTGGGGCTGCTCCATGGCCTGTTTGCAGGGCGATGGTGGGAGACAGACCTTGTGTGCACCAAAGCTGAGGCTTTGCAAAGCCCAACGTGTCCTGTATAGACTTGCAGAGCAGTTCTAGGCTAAGCACTAGAAAGTAATAATTTTTTTTTTCAGGAGATATTCGATTAAAAATAAAACAACGATCGTGGGAGAATTCATGAATAGAAACATGTCCAGAAAACTCTTTCTGCTGTCTGATGTTCAGTTGTCTGCCGTTGTATTTGTAATAGGAGCTTTTAGAGGTTTGTCCCTTTCTCTAAGAAAAATTCTGTCTCCTTGCACCCTGAGATCACATGTCCTTGAATTTTCCCAAAGAAAGTAATGCCCTGTGGCTTTGCTAAGGAGTTTTTTCGGACATTTCAAATTCCCCATTTCACTTGTTCTAGTCAAGGGGTTATATGCAAACTCTCATGCAAGTCTCATCCTTCAGTAAGCCACAGTAACAACCCTGGCACTGGAAGTATTTAATAAGGAAGTCTCTTTTGGTGTGAAGGGATGCATAATGACATACGAAGTTTAGCCCTTCCAAGAAAATCTTCTCATTCTCTTCCTCTAAACTCTAGAATGTGCCATTCATCTGAACATGTCTAGAAGATATCTGATGCTTGAGGATGAGAGTTTATCTGGCTCAGCACTGCGACTGCTGTCTCTTGGAAGTTTCAGCTGTTGCAGAAAATGAAGTGAATGGTGGTGTACAACTAGGATTTTTTTTCCCTCCGGGACTCAAAGCCAGGATTTTGTTTGGTACACAGAGATTTTGTTTTAAACAGGGATTGCATCTAAGGGCAAATGAAATTCCTGCTCCAATCTCAATGTCAAATTAAAACATGTAATGTTTATTCATTGAGAGCACCTTGCCAGAGTAGAACCTCCACCATCTCATTCCAGAGTAAATATGTAGATATGCCTATCTGCCAGGGACGGTGACTTAGAAAACTAATCTTCAACTGCAGAAACCACAGCCTTTGGCTCTTGCCCCTTGGGGCCAAATCCAGTAAAGAGAAAAAGGCAAATGTCACATTTCCCTGCCAGCAAAGTTCCTGACCACCCAGAAGTCTATTCAGCCCAGAGAGAAGCAAGCAGTTTTTTATGCAGCTTCTACAATATCTCCTCCCAACCCTATATAGACACAAACCAGGCCTCTACAGGCAACGAACAGACTCTATGGGGGCTGCTATTCTGCATTTTAGAATCATGGTAAGAGGTCTCACAACATTGCCCATGGTAAAGGCCTTACAGAAGCCCACAATAAGAGGCAGCACTTGTCCTGAGGAGCACCAGAACCTAGAGAGAGGAAAAGAGAGGCTCATCTCAGTAGGGAAATGTGCCCAGGATGACTCAGCCCAGCAGTCAAAGAGCAGAAGAGCAGACAGATCAGACAGCAGAATCACAGAATCATTTAGTTTCAAAAACACCTTTAAGATCAGAGTCCAACCCCAAGCCTAACGCTGACAAGTCCATTGCTAAACCGTGTCTCATTCCAGTGATCCTCATGTGCTTTTAACATTTTTTCCTGGATCCATATTTCTGTGACCATCTACAAACAACACTGAGATGGGCTGGATAGGGGCAAGGTAAACTGAAGCTCCATTTTCTCTGGTTTTCTTTAGCAGGCTTCTTCTCCTACACATTATCTGGGCATTTACCTGATTTTCTAATGTAGACCTGTTTTAAAGATTATCATCCTCAACATAAAGAACAGCAGCTCTCACCCTGGCAGAAAGGGGCACTCCAGCACAGTCTTACTTCAACTTCCCTCTCCAAATCAGGCAGATCAGGGATTTTAACATGGGCCTTCCCCGGTGATTTCTGAACCACAAGGCTGCTGGCTACTCTGTTTAAAGGTTCAGCATTTCCAGTTGGAGCTGCTCCCCTCTGTGCCAAACAGTTAGGTGTGAATGAATCTGGTTTGGTCACTCTCGTGAAGCTTAAGGGAGAATAGGACTAGGGAAGGGTTTTCATAAGGACAGTCATGAGCTACATCACATCATGTCATAAGAGGAAGTTGCAAATTTCCTCCACACAGAAAGAAGGAACTGAAGTGGAAAGTGCAAACCTTGGACAACCCGTCTTGGTCCAATCACAGAGTGAAACAGAAACAAACACAATTAAAGGAGGAAGCGACGTGACCAGCAGAGTGTCACATCAGCACTGCTGCTCTGGAAACCTCCTTGCCTGGGTCTGCCTGCCTGTGGGTGGGAAGACTGAATGAGGCAATGAAGACAGAAAACGTCCTCACTCTGCTTGACCTCAGCTCAGCAGGGTTTCTAAAAAATTCCTTGCGTGCTCTGGATGTGCACATCTATTGGCGTCCATTACCTTGCTCAGGGAAAGCTCTCTTAGATGTTTGAGATCTGAGCAAATTTCTCAGGGATGCAGAGCAAATTAAACGATATAGGGACGGCCTTGGCAAGGGGAAAATGTAGACGTTTGAGAGCTACTCCCTCACACACCCCAGTTTAACATAATCTGGCTCCTTGAAGATCTGTGTCTTGTGGTTGATTTCAAACTCCCAGGGAAGCTTTTCCTGTGGTTGGGACATTCATAAAGTCTCTCTCTCATGTGGGTGTTCCAGCAGTTAACACCATCTGCAATCCTGTTGCAGACATTGCCTGTGCTGGGGCACACATTTTGCTTTTTTTTTTTTTTTAAATTTTATGGGGACTCCAATTTTCACATGAGTGATCGAATTTAATAACATCTCAGACATTTCCCCCTCTAAAAAACGTGCCTAAAAATGACCAAAGGATTCAAACACTGAGAGGTCCAAGCCAGGCAGCCAACATGATTGCATAAGACTTGCTTCCTTAGAAAAGCCATGCTAGAAAACAATGAAATTCAAAGAAGCTGCTTTTCTGTTCTCTTAATTCTCTAATTCTAACAAACCAGTCTGTCTGTAGGACCAGAAAATTTTCCATTCACAGAAGTCGCACTGTCTGTATCTGTAAGGTCCTAGAGATTCAAGGCCTCTGCCTAAATTTATGGGTGCCTTGTCCTCTGCAGAGGTGTGGAAATTAACCCTGTGTTTAGCAAAATCTTCCTTTGTTTGCCAGTGTCTTGACAAGAATAAGTAATGAAAATTCTATTGACTATTTTCACAGCCCAGTTGAAAACCAGATACAAATCTGAGCAAATTTCTCTTCAAAATACTCTCTTCTCAAGGAAAAAAAATTTAAAAGCAACAAAAATGTTGATTGGTGGTGTTCATCAACCTGTATAGCTGAGGGGTGAGCAAAACCACCTCACTTACAGATTGGCACTATTGTAAAAAAGAGGAAGATGACAAGGCAAGGGAAAGAACCATATTCCATACCCATCATATAAAATCCAGGGAAGGTGGGCCTGCTTCTTCTGAAGAAGCTCAGACAGATGCCACAGAAACACCTGGGAGAGTGGGACTGTGTTGATTTCTCAGGGGATCAGCACTCCAGGGCTGGACAGCCTGTCTGGGATTTCCCACACCACCTACAGCCTTACCACCCTCAGGGCCATCCCTCTGAGTCAGGTGAGGCGCACATGTGCTGCTGGCACAAGGGACATGGCTGCAACTCCAGAACAGCCCAGGCTGGCAGACAATGCCAGCCTCTCTCCCTGGGGGCTGGGAACATAAACATTTGGGAGGAGGAGGAAGAAGAGGAGGAGGAAGTTGGTGTCAGTGACATATCTCACATGTGTGGCAGCAACCGCAGCAGCTGAGAAGGCTCCTGAGCCAGGAAACTGGATTGCAGATAACTGAGAGAGGTTTCTCCTGTGTCCTGTGGGTCCATAAACCTGCATGTGGGTGCGTTATCAGCCTGGGAGCATGTCTTGTCCCTTGATCATACCTGGGCCCATCATTTCCAAAAGTACCCAGCTTTGTGTTAAGGAGCAGCTCATGGCTTGAAAAGTGCCTTTGTCATCCTGTATATAAATAACAGACACAGCACAAGCTGTATCATGTCTAACTGGAAGACAATCATTGCTTCTCTGGATTTACTGTTGACTGTGAACACACTAACATGAAAATACTTTCTTAAAAGTCTGAACGCAGTACGTGTTTTCTCCGTCTGTGTTCTTAAATTGATAAAATACATCTGCTCTGAAGAGCTATTACAGCTTATCACAGAAACTTGGATCTAATTTATTGCCAGCAAAAAGCTTTCTTAGAGCCTCTTTCTTTTTCAGATGCTCTACCATAAAACATAATAATTCACATTAAGAATGCATTTAAACACTGCTGAAAAGACAACTTGTCCTGAATAAAAGGTAGCATTCAGGGTGATGGTTAGGATAAAACATAGCCAAGATTGGAAATACAAGCTTTAGCGATTTGGAATGCATCAAGTCTTGCCTAATGACCCTTATATAGCCAAAATGGCCTAGAGCCTGCTGAAAACCATCTCTTCTTAAATCAGCTTCCTTTTGAGTCCTCAAAATCGCCCGCCAGATATTTGAGAAACCTAGATCCATTGCTTTCACCCATAACACTCTCTTTACCCATTTTTTGTGCACCCATCGGAGACAGGCAAAACTTGTTGCTCCTCAGAGGTTTTAAAATCAAATTAAATCAAATCAAATCAGAGGGGTGTGCAATAGCAAACATAATTGCTGACTGTGGCCAGAAGGTGAGGACAGGCACGCTGACAGACAATCTGAGCCCTTCTCTTCCACACGGTAAAGCAGATACCACAGTGCCTTCAGGGAAGGTTAAGGGGAAGAGCTTAGAGAAGGAGCCTGAAGGGTGGGTAGGGTCTGCATGCAGCAGTCCTGCTTGTGAGAGGTCCCTATGCAGAAGAGGATGCTGCCACAGCCCATAGGTGTTTCACAATTATCACCCAAGTTCCTCCTCATTCTTCCCAGATATTTGCACCTTCGTCATGCATTCTGCACCCAGCCCTCGGCTTTTTGCTGTCCTTCCCCCTCTGGATAATGGGGTGAGCACAGAGCAGGTGCTGAGGAAAGGTGACGTAAACACACCCCTGGCATTCCCAAGCAGCCCATACTTCCGTAAGAAAACTATGTCCCAGAAGCCATGCTCCTTTTGCTCCTGCAGCAAGGATGCCCTCCAGAGCTAGCATGTTTCTATAGTGGCTCTGCTGGATTTGGACAGGGAGAGCTGCAGTCGCCTGCTACAGCTGGTGTTTGTTCACCTCTCCAGGTCTTCTCCTCGGGTCCTATGTCTACGCTCATGCCATGAATGTTAAGGCAGCCCATGGCACTACGGGGTAGAAACTCCCTTCTCCCAAGGAGAAAGGCTGAGAGTAAATAGTGTAATGGCCAGACTTTATCTTGTGGCATCAGGACAGATCCAGCCTTCTTGATGATCTCAGGGATTTCCAGGCAGCTGGCAGCTTTTTTTCATCCCTGTCTTAGACACTGCTCCCTGCTTGCATATGGAAATGAACAACTTGGCCCAGGAAACAAGTGGTGCTGAGGTGTTGCCCGTGTTCCTGCCCAAAGCTCCCCTACTGAAGGCCCAGTGGGTGGTGGGGCAGGGTGACCTGTTGTGCACGAGACCACTGGGACTCACCCAGTGGCTGAGGAGATGCTGGGCAGAGTCACACCTCTGCTCCAAGATCTAGTCTCCAAGCATTCAGCAACCTCCCTCCCTAGAACCCATCAGCTCAGCAAAGCAACCACCCTGCTCTGGCCACTCTAAGGCCTGGTAGGGCAGGAATATTTGGCTTGGCCACACTTCTAAGTTTGTTTCCACCTCTGCCATTAAGTGTCCCCCAACAGCTGCTGTTTGAGCATTGCTTTCTTAACTCCCTGGAAACACCGAGTCACTCCAATTCCCCTGCTCAGTGCCACCGGCAGATGCACTTCTGTGCAAGACTGTTCTGCTAACATTGGTGCTGTCCTGAGCATCACCAGCAAAGCACAGCTGCACACAAGCCAGGAGGTGCAGAAGGCAAATGAATGTTTCAGGTTAAAAGTGCAACATCATAGATTAGTAGGAAGAAGGAAAAAAACCCAAACCACCACATAGGTAACTCTGCTCCCTCAAAAGGATCAAGTTCACTGGCAGATTTAGAAGTTTGAAAGTTAACAATGCCCTTGCATTATTGCTTGAACAACTTGGCCGAATCTTTCCCCCTCTGAGCTGAACTCAGACTTTCCTGGAGACATCTCTGCAGCCATGGGTAAATCCTATTTTTTTGGCAGTACCTAAGCGTTACTGTGGATCTCTTGTCATGCACTCAGCTATCCATGTAAAAAAACCATCAAAGTCTGCAGTGCCAAGCATGTAGCAAAAGCTGTGGACATCTACGTTAGATGCTTTGGAAATGCCACCATGGAGCACGCTCCTCCAGATACTGACGCCAGCTCTTTGCTTGCCATTAGAAAAGGGCCTGCTCAGTCCAACACACACAAATCAAGAGTGCTGTGCAGTAATACACCATTGTTCACTTTCTTTTCTCAAAGAAAAAAAAGAAATCAGATTTCATCGCTTCTTTGTGTGTTACAGTTGTTTAAATGAAAGACTTTGCTTCGACTTTTCCTACAGTCATTTTGTGTCTTATTTTTGTTATGCTTCCAAATAACAGGCATTCACTTGGGAAACACAAGAAAAGGAAAATGTTGAAAAGCTATTGATCTGCCAGGTGGAAAACTCTACATTTCATTTCCATTTCCAGGGCTTTTTTTTTTTTTTCAGCTTGGGAAACAACATATAATCCCTTCAGTAAAATTCTGGAATCATAAAATTGTTTTATAACAAGAACAATCACAAAGACAATTTGTTCTTTGAATTTATTTTGAAGCCTGCCCATCTATTGTATGCCACGCTTATATGTATAAGTCAGTTGTGAATACAGTTTGGGTCTTGTTCACAATGCTGATTACAAACAGAAAAGAAAAAACTGCTAGCAATGCTGACATTCGTCCCTACAGAAAAAGCATCTCTAAAATGACTGCTCATGTGCCATGGAAGATGCCAAATTACAGGACCTTCCTTTCCATTAGTCATTCCACAACATTGTTCCCTGTTGCCACATCTCACACTTCCCCAGCAAGAAAGCAAAGACGCCACTGGACTCCCCCCAATCCTTAAGTGATAGATTGAAAACATTTCCTTTTTTTTTTTGTCTTTTAGGAAGAGGAGAAATAGACTATGCATTTAGAGAAGAGTTTGAGATGCTGCGGTGCTAATTTTCCACCAAAATACTCATTTACAGAACTGTGAGAACCAAGAAGGCTCTGCTTCAACACTCCATGCTTCCGATATTTTCTCCAACTAGTTCTCAGCTTACCATGTCACTTCTCTCCAAAATAAAGTGCCTGTCCTGCACTGTCTTTGGCAAAGCCTATACTCTAATATCCCCTGGGCCGCCAGCAAACACAGAAGCAGCAGCAGGTACTGATTAATTGCCTACCTCAGCCACTGCTATTGTCAGACCTAAGGGAGGTGACACCACATATTTCTCTAACTTAATGAACACTGTGTGCACTGCAAGGGTCAGAGAAACCCTGGACAGACAGCACTTGATGTTGAAAAAGAGTTTTTTTAAAAAAAAAAGTCAAAATCCTGTTCTTCCTCTATTTGCTCCAGAGCGGGTGAAGTTGTAGAGAAAGAACAGCTTTTAAAGGCACGAAGTGGATTCTGGCATGCTTCCCCTTTTGCGTTCCAAGCTTCGGGTTGGAAAAGGCTGCATTGAGGGTGGGGTTTTTTGCTAGTTTAGTTGTGCTGCTAGACATATATTTAATCTTTTTCCCTGATATTCCTGTTATGAGAAGTCGCAGCCAGAGTTAGGGAGACATTTATCAATAGAGAAAGCACACACACAATTACTACAGCATGGTCTAAAACAGAGGGAGTTCACTTTTCATTACCCTGAGGCATTGAAAAGGCTCTGCTGTTCTTATTATTCCCTCTCTCTTTCCAGTATTAAGTTATTGGAAACTGGCACCCATCCTTTCCCCATGAAGACAAGGGAAGTTTTCAAGCTTTAAGTGAAAACTCTGGAGGTGAATCACATCAGCCTGGTTGGGGTGAGAAGGGACCTGTGGGGATCATCTGGTCAAACCCCGCTGCTCAAGTGGGGTCACCCAGAGGTGGTTGCCCAGAACCATTTCCAGAAGACTTTTGAGCATCTCTGAAGATGGATATCTGTGCACTTAGAAGCATTTGTTTACCTCATGTAAATGCACAAAAGTGCCTTATTTTAGCCAAACCATCCTTCCACAAGAAATATATCCCATAGATCGTGGATAGGTTCTCATGTAAGGGAAAATGAAACAAGACTGAAGATACTGCATGGTCAGGGTGGGCATGAATTTCTCCCATGACACCAATCAATCCTTTCACTTCTTATGAGAGAAACAAACCCACTTTCTCTTTTCTCTGTGTTTTACCTTTTTTGCCTCTCCAAACACCCACACTTTGCCTAGCACTGGGCCATCAAAAGGAATTACCGAGATGGAGGGAGCCCTTTACTAAGATGTCCAATAACCACATAGATGACTTTCTAATCATCTTGTCCCATCACGAGGGGCAGTACGGGTGACAGACCTGGAAATTTTACATGGGTGGGATGGGTGGTTTTGTGGACAAAGGAGTGACTAAGCAAGTTTCAGTTCAGCCACCTTCCTGCTCTTCCCCTGGGGAAATACAAGCCCATGTAAAAATGAAGAAGTGGTTAAATATGGGGTTACCTGACCAGGTCTTTCACCAATCTTCCACACATGGGGATTCCTTCAGCCACCAGTACATACATTTCTGAATTTTGATAACATACACTAGTGCAGTTCTGCATATTCTCGTTAACCTTGGGACTGTTTGTTTGGGAGTGGTGGTGGGGGTTTTGTTGTTCTTGGAGGTTTTTTGTTTGTTTGTGTTATTCTTTGCCTGTTTTTTGTTTTGGTTTGTTTTTTGGTTTTTGGCAGGGTTTTTTGTTTTGTGGACTTTACTGATTTGTGGTAGTAGCAAGCTTTTCAAACAACTGTCCCCTTTTTAGGAAACTTTTTTCACCATATGCTCAACAAAGTACTCTTTGGAAGCTAGCACAGATTCCCCAGAACTTTCCAGTTTTCCTGTTAGGTGTAATAATATCCCTGCTCCAGCATGAGTGGAAATAATTAGGAGCCATCTCTCTGCTCTTCAGCAGGCTGAGAATGAAGCCTCCAGCTTGCTCTCTGAGACTTTTTGTAAAAGCATAGCACAATGAGTTGCCCTGAGGTGTGAGTCTTACTCAAGGTGTCTGGGGCAGCAGGTGACTGAAATAATGAGATTTTCTTGAAAGACTGAGGCCTCCTTCCCTTATCAGCAGCATGGAGATCTATAGTATTGTTTTACTGTAGTGAATGCACTTCCCAAAAACTCTTGTCTTGTATTACAGGTTTGCTTATGCCAATTGCTACCATACTTAATTCTTCATTAGAAGGATGGTGTGACTTTAACAGCACAAATAAATGGGCTAATAATTAATGTTCTTGCCTAGACTGAGAATTATACCTTATTAATAAAAAAATAAGCATGATCCATTTGCCTTGTGTCAGCTTATATTTTTCATTTGCCTTGATCTCAGCTTTGATAATCAAGTCGATTGCACTTTTATTTACACTTAAGTTTCACTGGCGGATTCAATGGCAAAGGCTGAAATAGGGAGGGGACAGAATCCTGTATGAAAACCAGCTGTTAACATTGGAAATTAAAAAAAAAAGAGAGAGAGAGAGAGAAACATCTTCTGCATTTCTTTGCCTATCATTGCCTAATTTGTGGCAAATCACAGACACATTCCTAAGGATGCAGATGATGACAGTGTCAGAAGACTCATTGTTCCAGAGGTCACAGGAAGTCAGCGGCAATCGGAAGATCCAGTGTTCCCCAACAGAGACATTTCTAGCGTTTTGTTTTTTTCATTTGTCCACAACCAGGTGAAATTTAAGTTGTCAAAACTGCTTCAAAATCAGTGCTTTGGAAACGATATTGTATATGTTTTCATTCCTACCATATACATTTGATTGCTATGTCAGGGGTTTTTCAGACTTTTTCCAAAAACACAAAATGTGCCAAAACATGAAATTCTCAATTAACTGTGCAGTCTATTCTGTAAGCAGAGTCCAAATCACAGCATTTCTCTTGTCCTTAACCCTATAAAATGCATCAGAAAATCTGAATTATGCTGTTTCAAACAAGCTCATACCCTAGAGGTGGGCTTCAGCTGTGATGCATTGATATCACATATAAAATATCTCTCCTGAATGATGCTACGCAGATGAGGGGGTACAAGACACCAGCCACACTCAGATGCACGGCAGAGCCAGCAGGGAATCACAGTAAGGCACAGGAACAGAATTTGCCTGCCTCTGCTGGCAACACATGCTATCTACAAGCAAACTTCAGGGGTGCTAAAATGCTTCACTCCAAGGAAAGGCCAGGACATCCCAGGGAAGCAGTCAGCCAGACACTGGTAAATCATCTCATTTACACAAGGCAGTGAGAGCACCTCAGCCACACTTTAAAGAACACGCCTTTTAACCCAGCTCACACAGCCCTGGTGTAGCACTGTACTGTTTGCATCTTTTTCCTGAGGTCAGCAAAGAAGCTGTGGATGCCCCATCCACACTTGCATCCAACACTTGCCCCCCAAGTATTCAAGTCCAGGTTGTACGGGGTTTGGAGTAATCTGTCTCGTGGAAGGTGTCCCTGACTGTGACAGGTGAGCGAAACTAGGTTATCTTTCAGGTCCTTGTCCAACATAAACTATTCTGTGATTCTATGTCTTACACAGTGTTTTCATATTCATTCTTGCTTCATCATTCACTACTTGATTTGGTTTCACATGCTGATCAAGTCCTGCATTTTACTGTCTCTCATCTACCAACTCACTTTAGTTTCTTTAATCAGGCCATTGCTTCTCTCTGATTCAGCAAGCCAGTTTCTGTTTCCTAGTTCCACTTGATTAACCATCAGCTTCACATAGCTAAGGCTGTTTGTTTTATCCCTGCAATTTCAATTTTCATTAGCGCTGCCTACCTCCCCAGGCTGCAGTTGGCAGCAGCGTGAGGACGAGATGCAGGACGCGAGCAGACCAAACAGTCTGTGGCTACACAGCTCCGAGGAAGCAGCTCTGCAATGTAGCAGCAGACACCAGCTCCCAGTATCTTCACTTTGAAGGGAGACAGTTTCCCCATAAACATTACCCAGCAAAATCTCAGCCGCACATCAATGGCTATTGATGAAAAATTAAGACCCGAAGATCTTAGAATCAAATTCAGAAATGAATAAACTATTCATAGGAAATTACCTCTCTCTTCCTCTGTGTGCATTTTGTTCACCAGCCTTTCCTAACTTTTAGACGTGTGTTGTCTGACATAATTCATCAAATAACTTAATCTACATGACAAAAATTATGCACATAATTTGTGAGCAGACTCCACAAACATTTAATATTCAAAATTCAAGCTGTGGTGATTAGTCTTGATTGAACACACAAATCAGCCAGTGTCTTACTGTATTTGAATGATTAACTCCATAGTTTTTAGAAAAAAACGCCACACTTATGATTATGATGAATTCAGAATCTGCTTTTTTGGGACTACTCTGATATTTGCTTGTGATTTTGCTACCCCTCCCTTTTTTGGTTTTAATTCTATAACTCTCTCATCATTTAATCCATTTGCAGACAGTAAACAGAAAAGGAGGATGTGTTCCAGAAATGTATTCCAGGATGCATTCTGGTAGAAATTTGGAATTGACTTTTACAAAAGCTTTCTGCAACACTTGCTCTGACCTCTGATTTTTCAGGCAAATAATGAATTCATGCTGATGAACAGTGTGCAATTTGACGATAGCAAGTCAAAAGTGCTTTAGAATTATTTTTCTTCTCCCTGGTCCATCTTTCTTTCCTAGGATCAGATCAGTGGATGTGAAAGACCGTAATCTGGAGGTCTTCCATTTAACTATGTTCAGAGGAACATCTTGAAAGTTTCCTTTCTCCTTCTTAAGATGAAAAGTACTTTTGAACTCCATTGACACTTCAGTGCCAGCAATGAGATCAAAATGAAGGGTTTCTTACTTCTCCCCCTCAGTGAACACCTGGAAGAACACCAGAGGCTATCTGATATTGTGAATATCTGCCACTTTTCTCCCGGTAGCAGATGTTCTCTTCATCCTTGGACACTGCTGTTCTGCACTACACTTAGAAGCCCAGAGTCAAGGAAGAATGCTCTAGAACAAAAAAAATCAATTACTAGAATGCCAACATCAGTATAAATACCCTATTACCAGCCTCATTTGTAATCAGTTTCATTATATTGTTACAGCAAAATGCACATTTCACCCCCATGTGGGAGATGACTGAAGCAGTAAGTATACAGCAAAGCAAAACCACCATTGGAAGAGCACAAGTTCCCTTGGAAAACAGCCTTAGAGCAAAATCAGAGAAGCACAAAATCCTGCCAAGACCTCAAGTTTTGCTGACATTTTGTTTTGGAAATAACATCAAAAAGTAAATGTTGTCAATACCAAAAAGGAATCTGATAGCAGTATTTACAGTTTCAGCATGCTAAAATAAAGTTGTTTAACTTAATTCCAAAGCCACCTTTGCTTCAGATTTCAGTCAGTCAGGTACCATGACTTAATTCCTAAACCCTCAAGAAAAAGAGTGGGATGGAAATGCTCCAGTTACACTGAAGCATGCTGAGAGGAAGATTTAAGTTTTATTATTGTAAATATTTTGGGCAAGAATAGTGCAATTTGGCAATGTCAATTTGAATAAACATAAAATTACACCTGGAAAAAAAATTCACAAGGGATAGTTAAAGAGAACCTCAATCCTGCACCCAGTTCCTGGTGTGGCAGCAAGGGGAAAGTTGTCCAGATGCTGCACATGTTCAACCTCTTTCCTTTGCCTGGCAGGGAAGATCTAAGGATCTTTTGGGGTTTGCAGTCTCTATACAAGGGGGAAGGAGACGCTTCCTACTGCCAGTGACGGAGCAACCACAGGACAGGGACTTCTGCAACGGAGACCTCAAGAGGACAGAAAGGGCAGCAAGAAATTTGGTGGGTGCGTGGGAAAGGGAAGAGCAAACAGGGCAGCTGCTTCTGGGTATAGGGCAAAGGTATTTTCCTGAGGTTTCTGCAGGAGGGAATTCCCCAGCAGCTACTTAATGCCATTTCTGACTTAAAAAGACAGACTTGGGGAAATACAGCACAGGGGTAGATGGTACTGAGAAATACCCACCTCTCCATCTCCCATTTCTTCTTTAGATGAGGAAACCAACTGAAGCCCACTTCTGCTCCTCCAAGCAGCTGCATCACACACATAGACAGGCTTTATGTGCATATTTCTGTTCACATGCCCAGGAGGAGGACATGGCACAGGGAATGATTACATGTTTTACAGAGATAGAAAGCCTAGATTTGTTTCCTGGGAAGAGCAAGGTGAGGTCAGACAAGGTGCAAATCAGCAGAGCTATGCCTGTCTATGCTACAGGATATTTTTGGCAGAAGGGGAATCCCAGCTTCAAAGTGAGCCTTACCCTACAAATAGGAGCTATCTCATGATGAGGAGCCCATCTCACAGGTGCTTGTAGGGAAGTGAGAGTCACAGCACTCCCCAAGGAAGAGACGCCTCCAAAGCCCAGAGAGGTGGGTGGAGAAGAAGGAGTTCTGCTCCATCTTGAGGGTTCCTACTACACACTCCAAGATCGGGTGTGGATGGGACCCTGTGCTGCCACCATCCCGTTGAATTAAAGGATGATACCCAGCAGTGTTGCTGCAACATCCTTTTGGGATGCTAAATCCCACACCAGCAACTTTTCACCTCCTTCAGGGAGATGGGGCTCTGCTGTGGCCAAGGATGGGGGTGCTCTTTCCCACGCCAAAGCCAGACCCTTTCTCCCAGAACAGAGTAATTTCATACACTGAACGACCAGATGGCAGAGCTCAAATGTCATGTTAGTCTGTTTCAGAAAAAAACCCACAACCCAGGACAAGACTGGCAGAGCAGAGGGAGCATAGCACACGAGCACACACACCCACTCACCAAAACACAGCTGGCTGGGGTTATTTTTAGACCCGATTTGACAGGGTCCCTTTAAATTTCGCTGGCTTTTGTCAGTTTGTATCACAGAGCCAACGTTGTTTAAACAGAACACATTATTTTTGGCCCGTGAATCACAGGACCCGCTCAGCAGCCTTTTCATGCAAACCACTGAGAGGCCTCTGTTTTTCTCTGCACCGGATTATTGCAAAAAACCCCTTAATCACCAGGTACGGCGATTGGCTTCAAAGATTTGCAAATTAGGAGTAAGCTATCAAATAGCTTCCTAGGGGCTGTAAACCACACAAATCCCATTGCCATTAATGAGGGCTTATGCCACTAAATAATATCTTTCTGTACATGCACACACATATATACACACACACACAGAGTGTATAGCATGCCTGGTTGGTTTACTCCTGTAGGAGGCACATGGGATTTCCCCGATGTAACATCCTTGCTAAACCTAACTGGCAGGCAAGCGGGGAGATCTCCCGGGGACCCCTCACTCATCCCTCTGGGAGCCAGCACCCTGGGAGCAGCGGTGGTAATTGCTCAGCTGCGGTTTTAAGGGAGATGCTGGCAGAGGAGCTGTGGGAGTGTTACGAGGGAGGGTGAAGCACCAGGGGACTTTTAAGTATGGCAGGAATTAAAAAAAAAAAACACCAAAACAAACCAAACAGAAGGCAAAGAAAAAAAAAAAAAGCTAAGGCAGTGTGTTTTTCAGCTGTATTCCCAAAGACCTTAGTAAATACGTGTGCCTCGTGCCTAACCACTGTCAGTGGTGACAGGGATCTTCCTGGCTCCTCTGTGGCGGGAGGAGGAACATCCCCATCCCTGAGCTCAGCGCCTACGTAGGCTCGTGGTTCCCCAGTCACACTGGGCTGCGGGCAGCCCTCCTCCAGCCCTGGAGCTCCACCAGCACCCTGACTCACAAGCTGCTGGGGCCGGGCGCCTCGGCCAGCAAACCGCAGCCTGCGCAATGCTTGGGGAAAGCAAAACAAAAACAAGCCACACTCTGCCCCCCCGCTCCCACCCAAGGATGGGTCTGAAATGATTTGCAGCTGTTGCACAGAACTGTCAACTTTCGGCTGCGTCAGCCCCTTCTCAGCGCCGAGGGGACGGGAGGGCAAGGGAAAAGCAAAGCCCCGAGGAGGGCACAGCACTGGGAAACCCAGCCCTCCCGCTGGGACATCCCAGTGGTTACTGGTTTTCCTCAGCTTGTGCACATTCTAACCCACTCTTTCGGAATGGCAGGATTATCCAAATCATGACATATGTGTGAAAATGAAAGGAATGCAAGTGTTTGGTTTTTTTAAACTCAGATCTGCAGATTCTCTTCTGTTCTAAATAATAATAATAATAAAAAAAAGGGAACTAAAAGAAAAAAACCGCATAGCTTCCATGTCCCAGGTTGAAATAAAATAATGCAGCGTTTGCTCTTTCGCACTGGGGATTTCCAGGATCTTCCTTCCTCCACACGGACCGGCCCCTGAACCCTGCCGGTCTGCCCGGCACAGCTGCAGCCTGTGCCAGGGCCCCGGGCAAAGGGCAGGGCACCAGTGGGCGGTCTCCAAAATAAACTCAGCTGCGGCCACATTTCCTCCTCACCGCCCTTTCTGTGACAAGTCAGGAGCCTTGCCCAACCCTGTCTAGCCCCATTTTTCTTAACCGAGGCAAACGCTACTGCAGTTTGTCCAAAAGGGGTAAAGAGAAGGCGGTGGGGAGGGGTGGAGCAGAGCCCAAAAAAGCAACGAGGCTGTGAGGGACAAGAGGCAGGATTAAAACAACAACAATCATTACCAGGATAAAAATGGTAACTCCTGAGAAAAGATGGCTTAGAAAGTCTCCAGGCAGATGAAGAGTCTCAAAACTTTCTATTTCTTTATTAACAAAAAAAAAAAAAAAAAAAAAAAAAAAAAAAAAAAAAAAAAAAAAAAAAAAGGAAAGGAAAGAAAAGAGAAGGAGAAGCCCCACCTAACGCTCTCCATTTTAAAGACCACTTTCCCGGTGTGGCAGCAGCAGTCCTTGCCTTCACTGGCTGCACAGCCCTGTGGAGCAGGCAGTAACACCCCAGTAACATGTCCGAGCACAACTCCTCATCCATTTCATTTTACACCATCATTCAAGCATCCCAAATTCAACCATTCCAGAAGGGCCGAAGAGGTACCTGTGGTGGCAAGCTCAGGACAGGGTGGCCTGAGGTTGCAGGTGAGGCACTGGCCCTACCACACACAGGTCACGTCACCTCACCTTTCCTCACTGTTCCCACAACAAACAGTGAGCAAAACAAATGCATTCAAGTCTCAGAGGAAAGTCTGTGACAGGTACTGGACAAGGGCTCAAAGTAACACTAAAAAGAGGTGTGCAAACACAAGGTTGGATGGCTGGTTCTTTTCCCCTACCAAACATTTCCATTTTGTTCACCCTTTGATGACACTGTCTCCTTTGTACAGTAATCTTGGAATCTTGGCCCTCTTCAGCATCTTCTTTGCAAGATATATCATCATCTGGGATTTGTGGATAACTTATCCACTTAAAAAAAGTACATATTACATACAATTACTGCTGTAGCTTAAGAGGAATTATATTCTCTCCAAAATAAACACTCTGGGCCAGCAAGCTTCAAGTGACTTTCAAACAAGGTTTACAAAAACAGAAACAAAACTGAAAAATGATGCCTACTTTCTGTATCCCTACCTCCCAAATAAAATAGTTTTGTCCTCAGTGGAAGGTTCCACCAGAAACAGAGGAAAGATGGGGTTACATGGAGTATCCCACACTGGGGGGGAAGGGGGGGTATTAAGAGAGAGGAAAAGACCGATTGCTATCTGCTGTTTCATCTCAACAGTTGAGAAACAAGAGAAATGAGTTAGTTCTGCCATTGGGGACACATAGACTTCAGAAGGTTCCAGAGAGTAGCACCAAGAGAGCTTTCCATGATGTCCCTGGGACAAAAAAAAAGCAAGTGAGGGCAAAGGAATTAACACTCTAGTGCAGAGCAAGCATCCGCACAGGTAGCTGCTAGGATCCCCTAATTTTGGGGGCAGGTCAGCTCCTGGGTTTGGGGACAAGGCTGATAAGTATATGCTTTGTCATTTTCATGAATGTCTGAGAGCTACCAGTCACAGCTCCAGATCCTTAGGAGCACACTGGAAATATACCAGATTTACTCAAGCTTTCAATTCACCCTGCTTTGGGCAGGGGCTTAGCCACAGAGTAAGCAACCTGCAGGTGAAATGTGAGTTGTGACTGAAGAGTGGTTATCAGTCGCCAGGGTCTCATAGAGAAGTCCAAAGCAGACAGACTCTTCCCTCCATCATAGCACTGTTCTGATAGAAATGGAGCAACCCATGTAAGGCCATTCAGCATGTCATCACATGCATGGACATTATATATTAAAATAAATACAGGGACTCCAGAAGACAGAATGCCCCTCCCTGCTTCACCAAGCCTTAGCAGTGTATCTTCCTTTAAGGAATCAATATCCAAAGGTAAGAAGGCCATTCTGAACTGCTGCTCCTGACCTAACAACCTACTTGCACCGGTGATCTTCTACCTTTGAAAAGCAAAATACTTTAAGAAAAAGTTATGATCCAGCTTCCCGGAGGTGGTTTGCTGTTTCCTCTTTCCATCCCTTTAGACTGCTTTCTCCCTTGCCCTCCTACTTTCTTCCTGTAGTTCTCATGATATTTTTGAATCCTTAACCTCACCTTTTCTTGCCAGCCAAACTTCTCTCAGTGGCCTAAATGCAAATCTAACCATTGAGGCTCACTGAAAGAGAAGGTGCATTCAGTGAAACTAATTACACAGAACAGATAGCTTATTTGTCCACTGCAAAAAGACACTTTAAGTAAATTTTTAAGTCCCACAGAATTACATGGCTATCTTCAGATTTGCAACAGCAATCCTCAACCTATCATTTAAAGATGCCCAGACCACTGCACTACTGAGTCAGTTCAGAGCCCACTTAAATCTACGTTATCCTACACGTTTCCACATGTATTTCTGGCATTATCTCATATTTTCTACTGTATATTTAGAAAAAACACCAAAGAGTAAACAAGAAATCCATTTGCTGTTGACTGTTATGTATTGACAGTCCCAGTGTTGAATGCAAGCCTCCTGTTGAAGATTGGAAGAAGGGCTTCTGTTCTTGGATCTTGTCTGCTTCACCCCACCGTACGAGGCTTGCTAGCAAAACCTGTTATCTTCTCTCTCCTGTAAGCTGGAGCCACTACTGGAGTGGCTTCTGCAAGTCCTGCATAGCCATGAATTTTGTGGAGTCACTTGGAAGTCACAAAAACTAGTTTTGTGGAAGAATCAGCTTTGGGGCAGCTTAGCTTTCTTTTTATTTTTATTTTTTAAATTATCTGATTACTCCCCATAGATGACATTTTCACAAATTCATAGCAAAGTCCTCACATGCCCTGACTTTTGAGTTGTTGGGAAACAAGCTCCTGCTCCATGGAGGTGCAAATCATCTTTGGTGTGGCTCAGATCTGCTCAATATTGTGCGCTTCAATTTCACTCTGCTCAAGATCTCCTCTGGAACCAGCTTCCGGCAGAGCAATGCAAAGCTGCACTAGCAAATCCTTCTGCCAGCTGCTGGTCCCAAAACTGCAAAAGCTGTCCGAGGAAGGAGCCCTTCTTTTCCTTTGCAGGACCTCTCCTAATTGACTTTTGTTGTGCTTATGGAAACCATCTGCAGCAGGATCCAGCCTTTGCTACTTCCGTGGATCATGCCCTGTTTTGCCTGTGTGCACACACCCTATCGGGATGCATTTCACGGCTCCACTGGAAGGGCTCTCAGGCATGTGGCAGGAGGGAAGTTCAACAGAAGGCCTTATCTGGATAGCCAGGGGAGCAGGGCTGCAGAGTGCACCAGTTTCTACCTCCCACACAGTACAGATGCAGCCCAGGTGGCTCAGAGTTTTTATTACTGCACTGATGGAGAAGCTTGAAGGAATGTAGATTTGGACAGTCTGGAAGTCATTATCTCATGGTGCTGTCTTTAGAGTAGCTATTCTGCCTTGGACAAGCTCCCTGAAAATGTACACAGCCTAACTCTTATGCAATAATAAGTGAAATACAGCTTTACACAAAAATAGCAATTGCCAGGGTATATAGATTTGTCTTTGAGGGGAATATGCATTTGCTGAACTACAAGAACTGTTGCGGAAAGCAAAGATGCTCTGCTCAAGGTTGTTACTAAATATCTGCAAAGAACCAGAGGCCCAACTTCATTCAGCACAGACCTTCATTGTGCTGTGCAGTCAGCAATATTCACACGTGATACTTGACCTTCCTGAACTGCATACTTTACAGCTCTCTTTTTTTTTTTTTAACGCAAAAATAAAAGCAAAAAAGACACTTCAAAGCATCCTCAGCATGTGCTGCAGTCATGTGCCACATCCTAGCTACAGCTAGTGGGATTGAACTAGACTTTTTCAGCAGACAGTAGTTTGATCCAGTCACAGGGGTCTCAGCAAAGCCTTTCTTTTAGAAGAGCATCAGTTTGCTTCAGCTCTCATACCAAGCTGGCTAGCAGATTACAAAGCTTATAACCTTTTATATGTTGAGTGTATTTTTTCCATTTTCCAGTTACATATAGAGCAAAACTTCTTGCCCCTCTGGGTGTCCTAAAACACATGAGATTTTGAGTTTGGAAATTTACATCGCAATGGAGAGGAGAGCATGACAAAGAAAAGGGTAAGAGAGCAAAATATGCGAAACTGGAAGGCTCATCCTTTTAGTGTGGCAGCCTCTGTTCCTCCCATTGTTATGTGAACTGCATGTCCCTTCCTTTAACCAGCTAGATTTGCTACTTGTTTATTCCCCAGTTGTCACTCTCCTCTGTTTTCCTCCTGGTTTCATCATGGAGCAATACTGCCCAGTTTCCCAGCACTGAGCCCACTGAGCTGACAACACCACCTTTTGTTTCAGCCAGGGTAGACTGAACCAGGTTCTCTTATTGCACTATGACTACAGTGTTTAGTTAGAAGAGCAGTGGCATCTGGATTCATGCTTATTGTATGAGTGCACCAGCAGGCGTGAGGAAAGAAGCTCGGACTGTGCTGACATACATGGGTGGTGTGAGAGCCTCTGCCACCCGGCTCAGTGGCACAACACCGAGCTAAAACCAAGGACACAGGCAAGCTCTGGGCTCTCAGCATCAGCGCAGCATCACCTCCTTTTCCCCCTGTGCTTTCTGCATACGTGCTGGGCTAAACTCCAGGGATTAATTTACCACCCACTGTGCAGTTTTGCAGAGGAGGAAGGGATCAAAGACTAGTTCAACAACATGAAGTTGTCACTAATGACGCAGAGGCCGATATTTCCTCTTGGCAGCCCGGAGTGCAAAGAGGGCTGGCGCTGGCACCTCCTTAGGTGACACCAGCACTGCCCTCCATGCCACAGTGGCACCACTGGAAGGCAGCACTGCCCAGACCCATATGCATTCGGCTGCAGAAAAAGCTCCAGGTGTGGTATCCCAAGAAAATGCCAGCTCAGCTTGCACGAGGCCGGTGTTGATGCTACTCAGGGAAAGCCTCATCCAGATTTGGGGTACTTTTGGTTATTTTTACACTCTTATCCTTTTCACTCCCTCTCCACCCTCCCTCCCCCATATATTTTCCTGCCTTGATCGCTAACACTGAAAGGAGTCATCACAAGTCTGACTCTTGCTCTCAGACATCTGCAGCAGCACCACTTAGCATCAGTCCATGTTAGCATGGGGCAAAATTTGGGAAGAAACAGAACTCTCTGAACTCCTGACTGTTCTTTGTCTTTTTACCTGCTTCCATCTAATGTATTGGAACCAGCACACCTGCACTGCTTGTCTAGAAACTCAGGTTTCCTTTTTCAAAGCAAGGGAGATGACACCCTCCTTCCATAGAGGGTCCTGGAACACACATGGAGAAAGCAGTACAGCACATCGCCGCTGAGTGCTACAATTAAACAGCAGCAGAAAGCTCCTGAAGAAAACAAGCAGGCAGCTCTGTCCTGCACTCTGCAGATGAACTCAAACTCACTGCCGAACACAAGCAGTTCTTTCGCTGTGTGAACAGTAAACAGTAGAATTAGCTGATAACCAGCATCTTGAATTTGGCAAGGGCCCGCTTTTTTTCCACCCCCACTTTTAGGAAGCAAGAATGCATGAAAACTCCAAGCCTTTGAGATGGGAAGTGAACAGCAAACACTGCCTCCCTTCACCAGCAGATCCCAGAAACATAAAGGTGTACAAACTACCTGTGTTTTCACTAAGCAGCTAAAGCACGTGACTGAGAAAGTTCCGATCCTGCAAACACATTTAGTGTTAATGAAGCACAGCATGATTGCAGAGGGCAGGGAAAAGGAGGCAGCACAAGAGTTTCGTACCAAATGGCCTTATTCCAACCTCAAATTCCTCACAAATACATCTGATTATCTGACCAGTAACCAAATGAAGTGTTGCAAAAACTGGAGGCACTTCTCCTCAGCACTGAAAATAGCTGTAAGGAAAGGAAATGTGCCAATGCACATCATGTAATGGAACTGACAGTGGGAGAAGGAAACTTCAGGTGGATGAAAAGTGGATTTTGTGGTGATTTTTTTTTGTCTTTTTTCTTTTTCCCCCTCTCTTTCACTCACTCAAGTTCATTTCTACACAGGATAACTTCTGAAGCATAACATTTTGTTAAAGGAGACAGCCAGTCTTGTGACCAGCTATGGCAAAATGCTCTGTGAGAAGCCACCACTAAATCAACCCAGGCCATGAAATTTTAACTTGCTAAATCAAGCAAAGAGGCCCTGGCTGCAGATGCAAAGGTAAGCCACAGCTGCTACAGGAGGCACAGGGCTCCCCATCGCCTCTCACTCCCCTGCAGAGGGCAAGCTCAAGCTGTGCCCCACGCACAGCCTGCAAAGTGAGAGACAGGCTCAGAAGCAGACAGAGGGTGCTTGTCCTGCCACCTCCATCACGTGCAGCACTGCTAGAGCACAGGCATACTGCGGGTAGGTGCTGTGGGCCACAACTTTGTCATGCCTGGAACAGCTCTTTGGGCAATACACATGTTCACCACAGCACTTTGAGGATGTAGGAAAAGCCACCCAGGGAGGAAGACCCATGCAGATTAGGAATTACAGTGACCATGGATACATGTGACAACTAAGAGGAAGCTGGGGAAAGTGGATTGACCTCCTCGCAAAGGTGCTGGTGTTAAGAAACATCTTTATGTGGGGTTGGCCCTGGTGATCAGAATAAGGAGAAATGAAGAGGAGGCAGCAGGCCACTTCAGCTTGGGGAAGCAGGGCAGGGCTTGCCCCTTCCCCATCCCATCTTCACCAAAGAGGCAAGAAAATTCAGAGGGAACTTCCATGGGCAAAGGGGCTGAGGAACAGGGGGCAGTTTGCCAGCTCTTCACAGTTGCAGGAGTACTCGTACATTGCTGGTGAAGAACAACAGCCAAGACACTGAGGTATCACTGGTATCACACACAGCTTCCACTGCAGGATTTGCTTTCTTGTTTGAGAAGGGTGAGATGAAGAGCAGCATTGACTTGGTAAACCCAACACTTGCCTGCTGACAGTGCCCAGCTAGAGTCTGATTGCCATCGCAATGCCTCCGTGGAGAGCTGAGAAGGGGATTTAGGCTGTGCCTGAGCCGGAATAGCACTCTTGAGTAACCCCTGCTCCAGCAAGGGCCTACTAGCAGCTGACTGCTCAGTACACAAAGAGGGTCCAGAGCCACAGCCTGTGTCAGACACTGCTGATATTTTCTGTGAAAACCACAGCAATGCCTCTTGTGTAGGAAACCCACTCTCTGTCCCCACTGCTAGAACAGCAGCTGGACCAACTGGTTCAAACTTTGTTATTCTATTAACAGGTTGTTAGGATCATTAAAACATTGCAACCTTTGTTTTATCCCATCTTGGACAGACTGAAAATTTTTCTTTGTTCTTCAGTGTCTGGTAGTGAGCAGGAACTGGACACGGGTTGGTACAAAGGGTATTAGTGTCCCCAGGGAGAGGAGATCCTTGTACTTGCCAGTCTGGCCAACTTGCAAGGTGTTATGATCCAATTGTTATTATTATTATTAAGGTTCTTTGGACATTCCTCTGCTCGAATTAAGGTGCAAACGAGACCATATGCCAGTGACAATAATATGGGTTTTATTTGATGGTAGATACAAGAGAGAGAGAGAGAGAGAAAGAAAGAAAGAAGTAGAAAATAGGTGGGAGGGGACAGAGAGTGAAGAGACAGAATAAGGAAAATATCACCACTCCATGGATCCCAGCGATGTTCCATTGATCCTCTCCAGCTGGTCTTCTTGGTGGTGAAGGTCCCCCCAGAAAGCATAGAATCCCATGGGTATATATGCTCAGGCTATGTAGCCATGTCCGGGCATGTCCCCCTGGAGCGGGAGCAGTCTCTGGGTCACGTGCAGCCCTGTGGGGCAAAGCCTCTCACGTGAATGTCCCGTGGATGTGCCCTGTGGGGTTGGGGGTTCCACAGCTGGGCTGGTTTGTGTAATCGGAGGATGGGTGTTTATTGCCTCTCACCAGAGGTTATGCCATGCACCCAAAAAACCTCCTCCCCCCCCTCAGCTGAGGGGAGTCTGTGTAAACCTGGCTTCTGTGAGCTGCTCTCTCCCCCTCACCCCAAACTCAGCTGGGATGGCAGCTGGAGGCTTTGGCCTATTGTGGATGCATACCTTTCCCTCAGCCTGAGGTGACTGAACAGTGGGTTTCCTTGAATCTTATCAGCAGTTCGACTTACAGTCCAACGTTTTTCAAAGAGGTTTCTGTGGTTGTAGCTTCTTTAAAACTTTGTATCAATGTTTGAGGCATGAACTATTTCAGTCTCTGACACAAGGTCCCCAGCATCTAGCGGGGTTTAGGAAATTCTTGGCATTCAGACATGTTTTTATAACCCACTGAGTCATCCATCAAGATGATACCAGTGGTGGGAAGCAAACCAGCACCTCTTCAACATCTTTTGCAGAATTATGTCCTTTCCTCCGACATGCTTCAGAGGTTATCAGGACTCAATAGGAATAATCATTAATTTACATTTCAGCAGAAGCTTTCCATGCGACCTGAACACCATGTCACTGGTTTGGGTTGCACTACTCCATGCACATGGTGGGGATAAGCAGTTCCACACTCTGCTCTGCATTTGTTGCAATCTAAGTACCTAAGGTTGTGACAACAGATTTAGGTACTATACTAATACAGACTATAGATAGGACTTTATCTTATTATCTAATACATAATCTAATATTATCTAAGATAGATTTGCACACAAAGGACACCAATTCATCAAGCACTGACTAGTGGAGTCAGTGCTGGGTCTCTATTGCCTTGTACATGGAATAATTACTTACGGTTATAAATAGACCACATTAAGAGTAACATGTGCTAGATCTGCTATCTTCTGAAAAGGAAGTGGAAAAAATGCTGTTAACAATGTCTCCTTTGTCATGAAAAAGTGACTTCTGTGGTTTTTCTACTCTGCCACCTGCAATTCTTATCCCTTCAGTCCAGCAAGGTGCTCTCTGTGTCATAAATCTTTATGAAACTCTTCTGTCATAGAGTTCTATTGTGTTGCCCTAGAAGTTCCTGAGTTTCAGTGTTAGATAAAGACACCCCACACAAAATCAAAACATTTTGATATGCAGTGTTATCAAACACACATCTATTTACAAGAAGAGTTGGTACATTCTTGACCCCCTCCTAGAAAGGGCAAAGCAAAAAAATTAACATAAATGCATATCTTAGCTCACCCAACACAATTGTCCAGAAGGACAGAGTCTGAGAACAAGTTATACTTTGTATATGCAGGATAAACACCCTGGAATTTTTTCCCTAGTACAATGTGGTGTGTTTCTTTCACTCTGAACTTCAGGTTGTTTGTGCACAATATTTCTAAATAGTCAAATATTAATTTTGCCTCTCTGACAGAAAAGGGAAATGGTAAAGTTAGGAAGCAGCTTATAGATCTCTTAAAAAAAGTATGTAAGTTCTTGGAAGCTGTTTAAAAGAAATGAAAAACATGCCTTTTATTTCTAAGCAATATTCACCCTGCCAAGAGAGAACACACTCTTGGGGTTTGGTGGTAAGGTAAACAATTACTAATTTTCCCTACAAGTAGGAGATAATGAGATAGGAAAGCGTTTTTCTGATCAAATGTTTCTTAATTTCAACATATCTACTTTTAGAATCCAAGATGTTAGCAGAAAAGGTTTTGTTTTGATTAATGTCATAATTTTCATTCATTTAAAAGAGTCAGAAATGTCAAATCATTGTTACACAGAAAGTTTTGGGCTTGGATCAAAGTGACATTTCATTTAGCAGTCTGAATAAACACACAGTTTAAAAGCCAACTCAATGAGAAGGAGAAACTCCGAAATCTAAGCAAATACTTCCAACTACTGAATCCAATTTCTGCTTGTACACAAGTCATCCCTTTGGGACCGAAAAATCCCTCTGAATTTTGGCATTTTGGAACAACCTTTTAATTCAATTCAGAACAATGATATCGAGATGAGGTAAGCCCCTTCCTGCCTTCTCCTTAAAAATATGTATTAAAAAATATTAATCTTACACAAGATAGAGAGGGGAGGTGCATGCAGGAGGATGCATAAGCTGTCTTAGAACTGTATAATTTTCCTGCTTGCCACACACATTAGGTAGATGTTGCAGCATTGCCTGCTCTTAGATTTGTAGTGAAATCTTTCAGGATGTTTTTAATCAATCTTCATTACTTGTTGCTATCACTGCTGCATTGCTGGGCAAAGCCTTCAGCTTTTATTAGAAGTTAAAATATTTTTACACTTGTTGCTCGCACAGCTGCGAAGAAAAGTTGGAAAACTCAAACCCCCAGAAGCTACCAAAGCCCAAGACAAACAAAACCAGAGAGAATTAAGTCTTGTGAACTATACCAACTGCATGATTTTGCAGAGTTTGCCTCAGGATTTGAGGATGCCTGGAGCAGACTATGCCAAGCTTGCAATTTTGTCAATTATGCTTCATTTCATACATCGGGGCTGTCATAGAATGAATTGTTATTATCAATGTCCCTGGGGACATAGAGCTCAGGCAGCCTCACACTACATGCTAAAAAGCTTTCTCAGATAATGCTTGTCAGAAAACACATCTTCCACACAGACCCCTGCACTACCTGCAACTGAGCCAGAACGCAGGGAGGCAGAGCCCCTGGACAGGCTCACATTCTGCACAGAGGATGCTGCACAAGAACAGCACTGGGCCCCTCTTTCAAGGGATGCTGTCCCTAATGCAAGCCAGCTGATAGCAGCAGTAAATTAAAAACAGCCAAACTAGGAAATCTACATGTGAAATAGCAGAACTGCATCAAGGATGGAAACATCAAAAAACTAGAAGAAAAATGTACTTGCCCAACTCCTTGTGTTTTTTCACCTTATAAAATCACTGTGGCAGAAGCAAGACCCCATTCTGTACCAGTCCCTTATTCTTAGATGGTGCCTAGAAAAGAGCTAAGCACAACGGCAGAGGTTTTTCTTAAGTCCCCAAACCTTTCCTAGGCTTTTGCGTGGCTTTGAATCTGTTCCTAACACCTGATCCTAACTGCTGTCATCTGCCAGTAATTTCCTGCCTTCCTCTCACTTGTTTTGCCATCACTGGATGCTGGCCTGGCAGAGAGGAAACCTTGCCAGTACAGAAATATTGAAGAATATTTGAAATTCACCTATCTGTTCTCTAAACAATTGTCAGAAGTGAAGAAGCAAGAATATTTGTTTCTATCAGCTACTTCATTAGCGACAGGTTGAGGTGGTAATTCAACACTATATGGTAGTGATGGACTTAACTGGGGACTGCTTGATGGCCTGGAAATACCATGCCCATCAGTGAAGACACACAATCATCTAAGATATTGCCACTTTACACTGTTTGCTGTCGCCTCCGTACCTGAACCATACTAATAACGAGTGACTCAAACCCATTTCAGTGCAGTCAAGCAAGCTGGCCTAAGTCACTCCCATAGAACTGGGCATGAGCAGAGGACATTTTGTGTACACAAGGTGATTTACAGCTCCAGTTACTTGTTCTATCCTTCAGCTGAACCATGTTAATGAACTAACTGGGAGCTCCCAGTTTGCTTCAGCACAAAGTCAGCTATCGCTGCACAAAACAGACGAGCCCCTGAAGTGGATTGGGAGCGTTGTCAGAGTGTGTGAATGTGGCTTCAGGGGAGAAGCAGATGTGAGCTGGGGTGTGGTACCACGCAGATGGAAAATGGTGTTTCCATAACCAGTCCCACTAGATCTGCAGCAGCACATCTGCTGCATCCCAGTGTGCTCCTTCTTCCTTCTTCCTTTTTCCACTCACTGCAAAAAGATTTGGGCTGAATCTCCCATTTCACTGAACCTTCAGTTAATGTTCATACCCATGGAGAGACGGCGTAAGATATGACCTTTCCTGTGTATTTGCTTGCTACATCACGCTGGCTGTGAAATAACAAAGACTCCATGAAGTGTGGAATGTTGGATTTCAGATCCTATTTGGTGTTCATGCTTTCTTTGTGATGTTTCTGCATCCAAATTTCATCACCTATCTAAGCTGAAGGGAATGTATCTTCCTTCTTGTACATGGGAAAACAAAGCAGATGGTCTCAGTCTGAGGGACAGATGTCCACATCAGAAAACTGTCACCGCACTTGACACCTTCCCAGCCATACTGGCCAAAATCCTCCAGAAAAGAAAAAATATACCTTGCCATTTTGCATACATTTACATTCATTTGCATGCATTCAGGCACCTACTGAGAAGAATGCTCAGCCTTCCCATTTTTTAAGTTGCACTCAATCTCAGAAAGACTGGTGTGAAGATTACTTGTTAAAAGAGCTGACTGCCTGGTGCCTTTGGTGTGCAAACTATTAATAAAAAGGACACTTCCATGCCAAAATCCTAGTCTCTTCCTGTCTTTTGTCACAGGGATGAGTCTAGACAAGGAAGAGCAGCTCATAACAGCACTGCCCCTATCCATAAATTCTGTAAAGGCAAATGAAAACCCTTTTCTGCCAGATTTTCTAGGACATGAGCAAAGCATTTGACACTGTCCCACATGACGTCCTTGTCTCTAAACTAGAGAGACACTAATTTGACAGATGCACCACTCAGTGGATAAGGAACTGACTGGATGGTTGCACTGAAAGAGTTGTGGTCAACAGCTCAATGTTCAAGCGGAAAGCAGTGAAAGTGGCATTCCTAAAGGATTGGTATCAGGACCAGTGCTGCTGAACATCTCCGTCAGTGACATGGACAGTGGGATTGAGTGCACCCTCAGCAGGTCTGCTGGTGACACTGAGCTGTGTGGTGCAGTCAGCACGCTGGAGGGAAAGGATGGCAGCCAGAGGGACTGGACAGGTTGGAGAGGGGGGCCTGTGTGAACCTCATGAAGTTCAGCAAGGCCAAGTGCAAGGTTCTGCACCTGGGTCAGGGCAATCCCAAACACAAATACAGGCTGGGGGAGAATGGATTTAGAGCATCCCTGGGGAGAATGTCTGGGGGTTGTTAACAAGAAGCTCAGCATGGCCTGGCAATGTTCATTTACAGCCCGGAAAGCCAATTGTATCCTGGGCTGCATAAAAAGTAGTGTGGCCAGCAGGTCAAGGGAAGTGATTTTGCCCCCCTATGCCACCCTCATGAGACCCCACCTGGAGCAGTCCCATCCAGTTCTGGGGTCCCCAGCACAAGAAGGACACGGACTTGTTGGAGCAAGTCGAGAGGAAGCCACAAAGATGCTCAGAGGGCAGAAGCACCTCTCCTATGAAGACAGGATGAGAGAGCTGGGGCTGTTCAGCCTGGAGAAGAGAAGGCTCTGGGGAGACCTTAGAGAGGCCTTACAGTGCTCAAAGCAGGTTCTGCGAGAGAGCTGGAGAGAGACTTTTTATCAGGGGCATGTAGGGATAGGACAAGGGGGAATGGCTTTAAACTGACAGAGAGTGGGTTTAACTTAGATATTAGGAAAAAATTCTTCCCTGATGGTGAGGCACTGGAACAGGCTTGTTCTGGATCTCTTCAAGTGTTCAAGGCCAAGTTGGACAAGGCTCTGAGCAACCTGGTCTAGTGGAAGATGTCCCTCCCCATGACAGGGGAGCTGGAACTGCATGACCTTTAAGTGTGATGTTGCATTCCCCAATTTCTTTTCTTACCTAATTGCTTGCCCTTTCCCACATTGTCGCCCCCTTCCCTGCCCCTAGTCCTAACCACTCCCTCAAGTTCCTCCCATTGGTCCTGTTACCCCAAGTCCGCCCATGTACCACCCCTATGGCCTGAGACCATTGGTCCATGTGCTCTCTCGGACCCCCTCTTCCCCAGATAAACCTTACACGGCATGCCGTGTAATCTCTCTTGCTCTCTGCTTGGTTTTGGTGCACCTGCATCTCGGCCTTAGGGGACTGTGCCAGGTGCTGGCTCTCTGCTTTTGGGTGCCAGCACACGTGCTGGCTCTAGGCTTCTGGGAGCCACCATGAAATACAGACCCTCTGCAGTCCCCATGCGGAGAGCCTTCTCGTCTCCTTTGTTGTCACCTTGTTGCAGGGTCTACAGCCAGCCAGAGCAAGCGATGGGGCAGCCTGGAAGAGGCTACGGGATGCGGCGTAAGCTGCTATCCCCAGGAGACCCCCTCTGCGCTCTCCTGGAAGGCTGTGGCTTGCCATGCCACTGCAGGAAACCACACACCGCAACATTTAAGGTCCCTTCCTACCCAAATAATTCTATGATTCTGTGATTCTATGAAAAGACTGGTGACATTGTCAGAGTACAAAAAACATAATCCCTTTTTTTTTCCTTTTTTTTTTTTTTCTGGCAAGGGGTTTTCTCTTCTAACCTCAAACAACCACAGAAGGCTCTACATCTTTATTTTTCTTAAGTGAGGCAGCAATAATTCACTGGGATTGTGGTGGCTGGAATGCCTGGGGGATCTGGATGTGGGCAGTCTGAATTAGGGGAGAAGTCAATGAAGCACAGGAGAATACTGAAGTGCCTTAGCACAAGGTCTGTTTCCCAACATGCATGCACATTGAGTTCATAGGAAATTATCCCACATGGAGCCTTGCATCCAGTAGGAGGGGAAAAAAAAAAACCAGATAAAAACAAACCAAACCAAAACAAAGCGGATTGCTCAATGCTGCCTGTGGGCCAGTTAGAAAGCAGGGGGGAAGAGATCTCTTAATGCAGTGTGCTTGGCCAGAGCTGAGCCCTGCTCAGCCAAAGCTGAGCCCTGCTCATGGGGCAACCTCTGCAGGGGTGGGAAGAGCATCCCACCTCCCCATCCTGCATGGGGAAGGTCCAGCTGTGGGCTGGGGCATGATACGTGCTCCCCGTCAAGGCCCTCATGAAACACTCAGGTGGCAATTACTGCTGAGAGTGCAGCAATTATGGAGACTCTAGGAAATGCTGTGTGTGTTTTCCAGTGCTAATTGTAGCTGCTTGGTGAGGCAGGAGGAGAGGGAAAAACAACAATTTCCATGGGAATTTTTTCTTTGCTTCATTTTAGGGTCATTTTGTATTGGTTGTTCTCTTCTTCTCAGCCCTGATTATGAGATGATTATTGTGCCAGGGAAGAGGGGCTGTCTGAAGGTGAATGGCAGCGAATTAAGAAGCAGAGAGGCAAGACACGCTGCTCAGCACTTCCTGTTTGTCACCCAAAGCCTTTGCCCTGTGTCTCCATCCCTGCCAGATCTTCAGAGTGACTCAGGGGTTGTCCAACCTGCATGCACGGCTGTGATGAATCCCAGCTGTGGGGAGCAGCATAAAGGTGGCAGAGCCTTTTCCCACAAAGAAATGTTAACAGCCACAGAAATTTTCGACCCCAAGGACCTTTGCCTATGAATCCTGTCAGCTTCCTTGACACCTCCATAGCCTACCAACAAATCAACTAGGTTTTTCTTTCACAGACCATTACATTTCCCACTTCTTTCTTTGGCACAAGGCAAAAACAGTCACAGAGGCTTCCCAAGCTGAGCTGGAGACATGGCTGCACATGCAGCTACAAGTGAGGAAAATGCCACTTGTTTTCACTCTCTACCTGACACATGACAGCCTGTTACACAAAATCAGCAGCAAAACTCCCCCCACTTTTGCAAAAAAATAACCCAACCTAAAACTTATGTAACTCTGCAACTAATCTTTGTTAATCTTGAGCAAGGCATTTAAATCCAGGGAGTAAGCCTATTCTTCTCATCCCCCTCACCCCCCCAGCCTATCTGTACAGTGAAAAGGGAAACAAATAGAAGCAAAGTTCACAGCCTTGTGATTTTTCCTTTTGACAGGAGCAAAGTGGCATCGTGTCCCAAGGCTGCTCCGAAGGAAACTCTCCTGCCTCGCCTTATCCCATGCACTGAGCACATTAAGAGAAAAGCTGCTTTTGGACCAGTTGTCAGTTGCTCTTGGCTAAAGCATGGAAATCTCTACTCTTGCCACGTACCACTGCCTTGCTTTTGTCTGGTTTTTTTTCGTTGCCTATTCCATCACACACGTAAAAACAGAAGAGCCGCCATCTGAACTGTTCCTTTACGGTGGGCAGTGGAAATATTTGACAGTCCTCAATCTGGTAAGCAAATCATGTTGTACAGTGATACCAATATGTCTATTTGTTTGTCTGCCATCTGCGCCTCAAGACATATGCAGGTGGTATATTTGCTGCTGTTAAACTGCTTCCTTTGGCGGTTTATACTCCAAAGGAAACTAAGGAGGGATCTGTGCTTGTGCTGTGAAATGTATTCACGGGTTTCATGCAGAAAGAATATTGACTGGTGAGATGCTTGGTTTTCAGAAAGTACTTTGAAGCTAGCTGCCTCCTTGTAAAAGAGACATTTTCAGTGAGGAGAAGGACAGAAAAGTGGGGGTTTATTCATCCAGGACACATACAAGTTTGGTGCCTGTTTTCTAACCTTTAATTCAATACATTTCAATGCTGCTTGGAGTTTTACTTCAATTTTTTTAATAGGCTTTTATGTTCTCTAAATTACAGGAAGGCTAAAACAAAGCAGAGCACAGTACTAATTTAGCCATTCAGAGTACCTGCTTTGTTTGACTATCAGTTGAGAACACGAAGGAAAGAAATTCCAGCCTGTGGAGAGAGGTGCTTGTGACATTATTACATGAGTTTTAGCAGTGCTATCAACTGTTTGTACATTTCCCAAAAGCACACAGAAAAAAAGAGACTGTAATGTGTTTCAGTTCTTCTAATGTGCTAACATTTCACAGGATAGAAATCAAAGTGAAAGCGCCTGAGATACTCGGGGTAGAAGGCTTGTTCAGAGTGCAAGGTGTTCATCAGCAGCTCGGGAAAGTAGTGGTGGTGGGGTGGAAACACCAGGCTTGTGGAGAGGTTTCCTACAAAGGAAAAATTTCAGGCACACTTGGCTAATTTGAAGGATGACTCCAGGGACCTACATAGCCTTTCATCCATTCTATGTGACCATGAGAGGTAAATATCAGTGGGAAGTCTGGTCTGGGGCATGTTTGTCTCTACTTTTATGCTCCAGAAGGAGACACCTTATGCTGGAGTTCACTAGCAGCCTTAAAAGCTCCCCATCTCCAAGTGGGGCTTTTGGAGACCCCCAAGGAGGTGGGGAATTTGGTTCTCTTTCATCCTCAACCATTCTGTGACTCTGCAGAACATTTGCAACCAAGAGGCAGTGAATGGCAAGTGAAGTGGCCACAACAGCCTGGGGATTCTGGGAGCCCCAGCGCTCTCCTCAGGGGCCAAGCCAGCTGTGGAAGGATAAGGATACACATATATCACCGCAGCTGGGGTGGCATTTGTGCTGCTAATTGCCATGTTGTCTGTGTAGCAGTATAGCCATTTTGGGGGATAGCTGACCCCACCAAAATATCACCCATACTTTCAGGCAAAACAGTATCTCCACCCTCATCCCCTGGCACCATAATAATGAGATTTACCACCCAGCTCTAAAGCATGAGATCGAAAGGACAAAGCAAGTAACCAATCTCCCAGTCTTTTGGGATGAAAAAGTATTCACTGAAATGATCCAGCTTCCCTTAGTGACCAGCAGTGGATGGTCAGGGAAAGGCTGCACAAGGCAAGAGCACGAACAAGCATGAAATGAAGTTTCCATGGCTCTACTGTCCCACTAGCATACTGACTAACCCAGCCAAAAAATAAATCCAGGCTAAGGTAGCTAATACCCATTCAAAGCCTTCCTTTCATCTCTCTAAAAGAAAAACATGCCTGTTCATACTTCTGGTACTTTCCCTATCCCGTGTGCCACGAGGCAAGTGTGCCTTGCCTGAAAGAGCAGTTCATTTTGTTGGTATAAACCTGCTTCCTTGACAACTGAACTGCATGCCTCATTATTTCTGTGTTGTAATCTAATCATCCATCCCTGTTCACGTTTTCTTTGCCACTCATTAGAGTGGCATTAGATTATCATCTCAGTTACTCTTTTCTGCGAGCTGGAAGTCCAAGCCTTTTTCATTTCTCTTCACAAAGGGTTGCTTCTTTCATTAAAGCATCCATGTCTCCCTTTGCAGCAGTTTTTCAAGTTTCAGGAGCGGTTAGATGGGGCAGGCTGCAGTGGTCAAGTTATGAGCATATAGGGATTTATACAGTGGCCTAAAGGTGTTTCCTTGTTTGTTGTTTAATTCTTCTTGACAACTCTTAACTCTGTATTTGTGGTTGATCACTGGTAGGCAAGGAGACAGCGAGTTGAGAGAGCTATCCACACTGGGCCCAACATTTCTTTACTGGATAGTGATAGCTAATATAGAACCCACTGTTGAAAAATAGGTAATTGAAGCTGCTTTTTAATTTTTTTTCTGAAATGCTTTACATTGCACTTATCAATTTTTGCCTACTATTTGATCTCTCAGGCACTCAGTATCCTGAGATTCTTTGGCAATTTTGTAGTCAGGCTTCGCTTTGACAGGGAAGAAAACCCCGTCAGATTCACAAAAGTGTACTGCCTCAGTATTTGCTCCCTTTGCCGGCTCATTTACAGATCTGCTGAACAGCTCGGGTCTTATTAAATCTCCATGAGTAAGGGCTCTTGCTTCACTTCCCCAGTCCTTTGTCTCCCAGCTTTTAACCACTCACTGATCTGATCCCAGTGCTAAAATGGAGCTGCCAGCCAACAGGGAAATGGTTTGGGCTGAAGATACTGCCTATCTCTCGTGCAGAAAATGTGGCAGTGGGACAGGGTGTGCAAAATTACTCCTTCATGGTAGTCCTTCTTCTTCAGAGATTTATTTAATTCAAGAAAGGATTGCCAAAAAATGAAAGGGGATTAGGGAAAGAAATGCTGTCACCCCCTTTCTCATCCTGAACTGGGCAGCATTTTTTGGTAAAGTAGAGGCAAAAAGGTGGCAAAAGTTTCTTGAGCTGCTCTATCGGAGAGGAAGAGGGTGAGAAGACAGCAAGTCCCACATGCTGTGGTGCTCTCTGTGGGGCTCCACAGGACCTAAAAGACTTACGCCATGGTTTGGCTTCAAGCCACTCCCTATTGTTGCTGAGAGGCATCGAGGAACAAGAGAGGCCTGTCAACCACACATGTCCATTGGGTGCACATCCAACACATTGAATTTCTGTCAGTCTGGACGCAGTCCTAGAAAGCACCTCAGGATGTTGGAAGGTATGGTCATGAGGAAGAAGAGCAGGCAAAAGCTTCACACTAGGCTGTTCGTGTTCAGTGGATCTGCTAACCCTAACCCTAACCCTGTGCTGGGCAGGCCTGGGCGGTGCCTTGGAGGCTTCCCCAGAGCCAGGAACACAGAGACAGCCTTTGTCCAGCCCTTCTGCCTGTGGCCTGCCAGACTGGGATTGCCTGGCTTCTGGCACTGGCTGTCTGAATCACTTGGAAATTTTCCCTCCAAAATTCCTCTTAACTCTTCGGAATTGAATTTAAAAATTTCTTTCTGTGGAAAGGTATTCTGGCCACCTCGCTGTGATCTGAAATGGAAATACTGGGAAAAATGATATTTTTTGGGGATGGAAGTGCTGCTTGTCTCCTAGTTTTGCTGGAGAGATGCTGGAAGAATTCCTTCTAGATATAACCCTCTTTTAGCACCTCATTCAATTCCATGCTAGTCATGTGTCTCTCCCAAGAGAGCTACAGCTCTGACATTGCTTCAGATTCATCTTGTTAATGATCACAGCAATCAAAATTCAGAAAGGAAATATTTTTGTAGGGGGAAAAAAAAAGGATAAGTGGGCTTTGTATCAAAGAGGTTCATTGACCCATTATTGAAGAAGAAGAAATTACAGATAAAAACAGTTTTGTATTCATTTCATTCATCTGTGACACAAAACAGTGCTAGTGGAATCATTCATTGCCTGAAATATCCGAGCTCATAAAAATCTGCTCACTGCTGTAAATCCATTAGTAAATCATGGCCTAATGAGCACACTGCACCTTTAAAAACTATTAATTGCATTCCCGCCCCAATTTATTCCTTAGGCTTTTGTCTTTCATAATGGAAATACTTTTCGATTGTCCTGAAAGCTGCTTTGTATTTGTTTCAGAATAGGCCCAGTATTTAGCAAAGATATTTTCCAGGACACTATCATGTGAATGGATGTGTGTCTACAGTAAATGTTGACTTTTATGTCTAATAACTTGCTCAGAATATTGGATTTATCCCTCCCTTAAGGGCAGAGCTTGGAGCCCGATTTATTTGTACTAGTTGGAGATTTCAATATACACATATGGCAAGATCTTATACACAAAAGTAAATCATGTCAGGTTAGTTAAACAGAAACACCCTTTTGATCACTGCACCAGATAAAAATTGAGGTTTGTCTTTGTCACTGTGAGTCGCGGTTTGGAAAATTGATCTGGCCAAATTAAATGTTTCTACAGCACCCAGCACTATGGAACTCTGCAGGGTCTAGAGGGGAAAGCAGCCTCTCTCCAACAGGGGTAATCATGTCCATATTCTCCTCTTTGGGTTAATCTTAGCTTTCTGAATGCTTCCAGTCTTCCTTCTGTTCGTGTGGGAACACTTTAGGGAATCCTTTCTATTTACAGCCAGTGGATTTATATTCCATGAGTGCCTGCAATGGATTTGTGAGTGCCAGCACTGCTGCTTGGGAAATTCATAGGACATCTGGAATAATTTGATGTTTTCATGTATTTTTTTTTTTAATGTCAACATTTTTCCTTTAGTGGAGGGCTACAAGATTTGGATGCACTTTTCTTACAACAATAACCCCAGTGGCTTTGGAGCCTGGATTTTAATCTACTGGGAGCACACAATGCCAGACTGAGCAGTACTAGGGATGATCCTAGCTAAGTTCAGTTTTCTGGTTTGAAAATTATTGTATAACCTTCCATTGCTCTTGGAAATACAGGGTGATCACTAAAGTGTCTGAAACACCTTTGAAACTATGGTGACAAACAAGGGTAGAGCTACAGCAGCACAAATCCAAACTCCTGAGGCAGAGTTCAAACTTCTTCAGGAGTTGTTCTTCTCCATGTTTAGCCGGAGAAATGGGTCAGGTTACACTTTCAGATAAGCATTTTTCATACAGAAGATAACATTGTCCTCCCCTGTATAACAGAATATTTACCAGGCTGAGAATGTGGCTGTTTTGGGACTGCTTCTTTTCAGTAATGTTTGTTTTAGTTAATTTTGAAGCGGGGAAAGAAGCAGCCTATCCCTGTCCCATGATTAATGTAAGGCTGACCATGAACAAGATAATAATAGCCCCATCCTCTGGGAACCAGGCCTCTCCCTAATTGCTTTATTGGCAATTAGTCACCATGTGTCACTGGACTGTCACCACCCTCATGTTCATTTTTCATGCCTTTTACAGAAAGCTACCGCTGACTCTACAGGGTGTAAGAAGAGCTTCTGTTCATTACCAGGCTTTTCTTAGCTCTTCGAGGACTTGGTGTTGGTGTCCTGGTGAGGCCAAGGATTGGGACAGACAATTGGGCTGAACATGTGCTTGTGTCGAAGTCCACTGCAGCCCTGCATGGCCTTTACTGAACCAGACCCATGACTTGGAGGGCTAAATCCCTACTGACTGAAATAGTGCCTGCTAATTTTGATAACGGGGAGAGAAAAATCACATTTAAAAGAGCTGCTTTGGTGCCTCAGAACTGAACAAAAACATTTGTGGGTTCTGATGAAGCTGCTTGGGGGCTTTTTTACGTAAAAGTGTGCCTATTCACCCTAAGCCTTGATAGGAAACATGGGGCTTTGCAGCTGACCTGGGTGATGCACGACCTCTGATACCTGGTCCTGGGTGACTCTGGGCCAGTTACCCAGCCTGTGCCAGCACCTCCCTACCTCCACTGGTGTGGGTCTGCACAAGGAGGGGGACAATCCAGCAGTTGTACCTACTGTGGTGACTCTCTGGACTATGGAAAGGGTAGGGAAGGAAGAGTGCATCTTTTGCCTCTGCTGGGAAGAAACAAAATGTTTGGGGATGGTTGCAGATAACTGCAAACTACGGTCATTTTGTTGCCCAGGAAGACTCAGTCTCTGCAAACTAAAGCTTGCAGAAGCCCTTGTTTGAGAACAGGCATAGTGAAATCATAGTCCCCTCCTCCCCTCATATAGTTTGATAATAAAGGAATTTCTGATGGAAAAACATCGCATTAATCCTGTCCCCTCCCAAGCACCACCCTTTTCAGCCTCTTTAGAAACTGATGAAGTAACCAGCCACAACTTCAGAGACTTTGCTCTAAATAAATATCTGATTCAGAGTAAGATCATGGCAAAAAAGATCTCGTCCTGAAAGCTGTAGCCCTCTTTCCATTTAAGCATCACTAGCTGATCCGTGTTTGCAGTAGGCTGCATTTCCCATATTGCATCACTCTGGGACAACCTACCCTTAAAAAGAAGAGGTCACCCCATGAGTTGAGTGAACTGAACTGACTCGGTGCTAAATGCAAGACAGTGGGAGAAGTATTTTTCTGCAAGGTTCTATTCTGCCTGTGTCTGAAAAATCTGGTTCATCTTGATCTGCTGTGTAGTGTTAGGAGAGAAAATAGAAAATATTGGTTTAAACCATAATAATATGACACTAATTTGGAAAATTCTGTTTTGTCACTGTGCACTCACCTCATTCTTTACCAAATCCTCCTAGAGCCCTAACACAAAAAATCCCACGCTCACTACCTTTAAATGGTTTAAAGAAAGAAAGAAAAAAACCTCAAACCAAAACACAACCTTTCAACCCTAACATTCATTAGTTACAAATAGTTTCATTTAAACTTAAGTAATAACTTCAGTTTTAGTTGGTGAAGTCTGGATCTTTGCTTCTAAGCACTTGAAATTCTTTCCTGAATCCCTTTGAGTTCAGCAAAAGAGGTTCTGTTTTTGTAACTTCTGCACCTAATTCTCACCTTAGATCATTTTGAGCTGCTTGGCACTGAGATCAGCAGCACTGTGAGTCCCTAGAAAGAAGAACCTGTGTTGGCTAAACAGTGAGAAAAGCTATCTAAGAATTGCTTTACAGGAAACATGTCCTGGCATTATTTGTTCTCTCCTGCTCAGATACACCCAGTGGTCAACCATTAACATAGGAGCTGGATTTCAACATGTTCCTTCACTTCACCCATCTGAATCACATCACACATCTCTGTTTAGTCTATTAACTGGGATACTGTTAAAGTTATCTCCCAACCAACTTTGTTTAATCAGTTTGGGTTAGTAAAAGAGATTTAGCCAACAGCTATTTCCCTCACACAGGCTTGCAGCTCATGAACAAAACAGCTCCCTGAAGAGCAAGAACAGATTTCATTGAGGAACATGCTAATGAAAGCTGGATGAGTTTCCCTCATTAGGCATAATTACTTTAGTTTTTGCAGGCTGTCTTCTATGGGGTGTCCTTCCTGGCTGATGTGTTGAGACTAATTAAGAAACTGCGATGTGCTAAGTGCATAATTTCCAGCAGAGACCTTCTTTTCAGTGTCCTGGCTTTCCCAGTGTCCACAGTAAGTACCCTTTGTCTCTGTATGTGAAAATAATGTTTGCATAAACGATTAGGGGTGTATAGTACCAGAAGTATGTGAATAAAATAGATAAGAACTAAGGGCTTTCTTTTACCATTGAATTTGCAATGGATTTGGACCATTCAGAAGAAGAAACAGTGCTGAGCCTGTTGTGGTTGAGAGCAAAGCCTCTTGCACAAACATTAGGGTTGCTGTCCTCAGGTGGATACACATTGACCCCAAAAGGGTGAATGAGGTGTAACCTCTCTGTTAATCTCATGGTTCAAATAGCTGTGGATTTACCAACTTAGGGCTTTTCTCTAAAGGGCACCACAGGTCAGGAGGACATTAGAGGGTACCTAAGAGGCAGCAAAACCTCACATCTCCTACTTTGATGCCAGAGTAGCTTTAAATAAGCACTGGAGAGAAACAGAATCACAGAAAAATAATTATAGTCACAGCCTACGTCAGATTCATCATGGATCACCTACTCCCTCACAGACAATGCTGTTTATCAAAATGCCGTGGGTTGGACAGGAACTGATGGGTTATTTATACATGTAGGTATGCTCTGTGAGAGTGATGCCTGCAGCCACCACTGAATCTCAGAGGGCTGAGAAGCACTGCTTAAACATGGTCTACAAGCAGCTCAGCTAGATGGCTCGATAAAAAATCCCTGCCAGGGATGGGGTCAGAGAGACTGGCTAATTATCTTCCCTGCACGGCAGTGTTCACCATGCTGCTCTCATATCCCCCCAGGCATCCTCACCATGCCTGCAGGACAGTGGCGCAGTCTCACTCTTCCAGCGTCTCACACCCCTGATTTCCAACCCCAAGCTCAAAGTGTGCTCAAATACAAAGCCAGGCCAAAAACTGCAAATCAGCTTCCAGGTATCAGTAACTGATACCAGGGATCATTTTCTCCAGTTAAGTTTCTACTGTAATTCCTGCTCTATTGGGAAAAAAATGGGTGCCCACAGTGTGCAGCTTTCACCTGCAGTTTAGGAATTAGGCTTATGAATTGTGAAGGTAAAGGGTAAGTTTATGTGAACTGCATTATCATGATCTGTTTTTACTTTGTTACTGAGCAAAACAAAGGGTTGACAGACAGTCCCTCGAGGAGAACTTCTTGACCATCAAAAGATCCCATCTGCAAAGGGAAAGGGAAAGAGGGAAAAGAAAAAGAAGCAGCTAATCTTGGATTCCACAGAAAATGTCGGTGTTGGCAGTTTATTAAGCAGGGTTTTTTTTCTCTCAGTATCAACACAGAACACTGCATCTAAGAGTAAATGTGAGATATCGTGAGTTTATGTGGCAATGTCATCATTTTTCATGTAAAAAAACATAGATGTTTTGCCTTCTCAGAAATGAAAGCACTAACCAAATCCTATCAGTTATGTTTGTCTTCCATTTTTAAATTTCTTTAATTTTGCATTTTGATTCCAGTTTGTGTCTATATCCTTTTGGACACTGTATACCTACAACCGAGAGCTGGTTTACCCAAAAAGCCTTGATGGAGTCATCCCGCTCTGGTTAAACCACGCTATGGTGAGTAAGAAACACCTCAGCCTCTTGCAGAGAAAAGGGAGACTTTGCAACGTGTGTCCCACCAATGCATTGTGCCGTTTTCCAGAAGAGCTTCACAGCTTTTTCTTTCTCACCTCCTCCTTCCTGCTTATCTGAATCTGATGTTGAACTGTACGCAGCAATCAGATGCATGTGTTGAAGCTGCCTCAAGAAGCCTTTTAGCACACAAGGAACATCAGTGAATTGGTGCTTGTCAAACCTCTGAAGTCAATGAAATGATGTGTAGTCATAAGGAAAGAAAATCTCACTTATTGTAGCTCAAAAAAGAAATTGTGTCTGCTAAAGAAGTCTCTGAAATACAAAATGGCTGAGTGTAACAAAGCAGCCCTTAATTTTTATAAAAGGTGAAATAACAAAAGAGAATCTGACAGCTCTACAGCTAATAAGCTAATGTGTGCACAGCTTTGAATAGCTGGATTGCAATGATTGTTTACAGATTTTCTATAAATACTTTCCAGATTTCTCCTTCATTTGCTCTGGCCGTTTTTATGATGTGTTGAATAATCACATATTTCTCATCCGTCAAGTGAAAGGAGGCTGACGGTAACATGGAAACTGTGGGTGGATTGCAAGGTCAGGGAGGCCTCGTGGGGTGAATGGGAAATGGGAGAGAAGGGAGAGGTTCAGCTCTAGGCTGAATCAGAAAAGCCAAAAAGTATGAAATAATCGCATAGAAGACTCATTTCTCTCCAGACTTCATTTCTTAAGGACAGTGCCTTGCAACCCACTGCAGCAGTCCCCAATGAGTGTTGAAGGTAAATGTGGGAGGGTTTGGAGTGTCTGGCTGAGGACAGTTGCTCGAGGTTTGGGCAGCCCCTTGATTTAGACAGGCTTATTCAGAGACATGTGACTGGAATCCAAACACACACAGGCATGTCCGCATTGCTGACACCCGAGTGATAAACCACAGCCATCGTGCACTTTTAATCTCATCACCTGCTCTCTGTCCACCAGTTCATCTCCACCAGGGCCTTTCTGTGGCGCTCCAAACGTCTGCACAGGTGCAAAACGGCACTGCTCTCTCTGAAAACCATCATCCACCAGAATGAAAGATTCTTCATGTCCTCAGCATCATGCTGGTTTCAGGTCCAGGATTTGGTATGGGCAACTGGTCTAAAATGCTCACAGTCGTGGAGGTGCTGGGCAAGGGGGGGCACAAAGTGGAGCTCAGAGGAGATAGACTTTGCTGCTTGTTTTAATCCCGGCTCACAGCTGAGAATTTGCCCTTTCCGTTTCCACATTTGTTTATGACATGGGAAGGTTGAGAGGTGTTAGGGCATACATTTTTATTTCATGTGCAAGAACTCTTTGCAGGAACCCCTCAAATGTATCAGTTATAATTTCTTTCTTACCCTACCTACATCTACATTTCATAACAGAGTCATTTTGACTACAACAAAAAGCTTTTCTATATCAGAAATGTCAAAAACAGGTGTTAAAAAAGGAAAAACAATTCTTCCTGAAAATTATTTTGACGAGAGAGAAACTTCACATGGAGCAAAACTCTATCCCAACCTGGTATTTTATTTCTAAAGCTCTTCATTCACTGCAGACATCTTGTGCTTGACAGTTCCTGGGTAGGAAATTTTCCTTCCAGTCACTATCAAGCATAAAACATCTGCCACCAGCATAGACTGATCCCTGCTATCGACAATCCTTGTGGTTTGGAACACCTTCCAACAGGTGCCTTCAGGCTTGGCTGAGACATTTCTTTCTTTCAACACAAAATATCTGCTGGAAACACTAGGGAAATCTAGGGACATACCAACACTTTAAGGGACAATCTCCAAGTTCTGATTGCCAAGCAGACACTTTCTTTGGGTTCATTTCCTTGCATATTGCTATTACATTATGGCTCTGAGATTACAGGCATTTCATGGCAGATTGAGGCAGCATGTAGCTGGCTTTGGAGGAGAAAGACATGGGTGTATCAGTAGTAAGCATCAGTGCCATATCATTTGCAGTGGGAGTACTTTTTTTAAATCTCGGTCTATTTTAATGTTGTAAATAGGGAAAGCGTATGTTGTTATGTAACTGGAGAGCGAACCTAAAAAATAACTGTGCAAAACCACTTCAGGAATACTGAGCTCCTTGGCTTTGTGGTGATGCTGCAGCACCTTCCTTGCAGTAATGAATATCCATTTTTTTCCTCACGTGGACTGCTCTTACAGTGGGAAAGAGTTGTTGCTCCCCTGGTAGCCCAGAGTTGCAGGCTGAGCACCACAGTTTAGCCATGTTTTTGCACTCTGAGCAGAAACATTTTGTTTTGGAGAAAGAATGGTTAATGTAGAAAGGAATTTTGCTCATATTTGAAGGAGCCCAATATTCTGGACTATCTAAGTTTCTCTCTTTGTCTTTCTACTGAGTTTAACCCAAAGGCTGGGCCTCAGTTTCCACTTCTGTTTGCCTGGGATAATTATGTTTTACCATCTTTATACAAAACCTTGAGCTTTGGGGATGAGAAAGTCTACTCTACTTATGTCTCAAGCACAATTATTTTATTTGAACAAGATTTTTGAAGTGGAGGATGGCTGAGACAAAAGCTATGCTGGCCAATTCGTCAAATGAATTTGTTTATTTCTTTCCCAGTCATCTCTTTTCAAGCAATATCTGGATACTCTCCAGAAGGAGACTAACTGCTGGAGACAGCTTGGATTAAACCGTATGCATGTACTATTCAACTTAATGGCAGTATTGGGGAACACTGCACTTTGAAGGGTCTGACAGAATTGAATGCTAAGTAAAGGGGCTGGGTCAGAAGAGATAACTCAAAAACATTTTGATCTATAACAAAAGATACATATAAATGTTGAGCAGAAGTGTTCACAAAAAATGGTAACGGTACAGTTGTGTTTTTGTAAAAGAAGATTTATATTTTCATTCTGTAGGCACAGTTCTTCTAAAAAGCACAATTTTCTTTATTTTCAGGTTGCATCTAAGTTTAGTGCGGCCACCTGTTTTTCTGATTTACCCTGTAGCTGTGTTACCCTCTCACCTTTACATAAAACAGCATTTTAGTTTCCTAGGCACTCTACTGACACATGGTTATGAATTGTGCATGTTCAGAAGATTTTGTAAGCTAAAAAGGTGAGAATAGACAAGCAAGGAAGGTAAATGGAGACTCAGAAAAAACATGTTTTACCTGGCAGACTATCAGCAAAGATAACCACAGATTCCTCATTGCCTGAGCTTCTGAAGCTCCTTTGCACTTTGCCCTGTTGTAGCTGAGCTGTATCTGAAAATAAAAAAAAGAAAATTCAGGGGAGTGAGAGAACAAACAAGGTGCATACAAGTAATTTTCCTTCACTGAAGCAGGCCACCGATGCCCTGACAGCAAGAATACCAGCAGAACTCACTATGTCTGCTCTCATCCACAAGCTTCTTGGTATATACAAGCTGCTTGTGTTCTTCCTACCTGGCTAAGTCTCACCTTCCCCAGTGTGGACACATCTATATCAACAGAAATGGTATCTCAGATCAGTGTGATTTACTTCCATCTGGAAAAAATGTAAGTTATATGAATATAAGTTACTCTTACTCTCATGTGAGGGTATCTGTGTGAAGAATTACATCTTACTACAGCTATTTTAGGAAGCTGCTGCATCACTAACCAAAAAAGGGGGTGCAAATTCAGTTTGTAGGGCAGAACCCTCTTGTCCAGGCCACTCGAACTTGACTCTTACTCCAGGCGTGTACACGAGAACAACCTCGGGTTCATCTTTGACCATCTTAAATGATTCTCTTTGCAAGCGGTATTTAATGCTTAATAATTCTTGCATATTTACACAAGGGAGAAACATTTCCATTTGTTTGCATTTCACAGTATCTCAATTTTAAGCTGTCTGGCAACTATGGACATTCATAGGCTGCCAATTACATTCAGCTTTTGGCAAAAGAAGAAGAATGTGTGTGTGAGGAATATGGCACACAAAATTAATCACCCCACGTATTTAAGAGCAAAGATGCTTAGCTTTTCCCAGCACTGCGCAGATTTTTTTGAAGTTTCCATTTTTGTTGACATAAGCCCATTTCCTCAGGGAGAAAGTATGTGTTTCACAGACAAATGTTATGGCAGGGAATCCTCCCGGGCTGCTGCTACCCCAGCGCGCACAGGTGCAGTCTCCGTAACCCACCCTGTGAAGGAACAGCTGGAGACAAATATTCCACGGCAAAGGATGTATCACTTCAGTCTCATGTCAGCCTCCAGCTGCAGTGCAACATCAGTTTCTTAGACTACATATCTAATGTCAGGGAGAAAGGCAATTAAAATTCTGGCATTGACATTGAGACAAAACATTTGCTAGTAAGCAATAGGATATTCAGCCAGGGCCTTATTCCCAAAAATGCATGTGTGCAGGCAAGAAACTTTGTCTTTGAAGCTCTTTTACCTTTGATCATACAGTTGGTCTAATGTTTCATCCACTTTTCATGATAACGCTCCCAAAGTACCTACACGTCTAAGAAAAAAATATTAACGTTGCTTTACAGGTGAGCATGAATGGAGCTGGAAAGGGCAGAAACAGATAGTAGCTGATGGTTCAGAGAGGAGTGCTGCTGGAATTAAATTGAGCAATAGTTCCCTCACTAATCTGCCACCACAGCTGCTCAGTAACAGGTCTCCCTGTGCCTCCCGCTCTACCCATAAAATAAATCTGTGGTTCCCTGAAAATGCACTGATGGTTGGAAACATAAAAGACATGTAGGAACCCTAAGAGAGAATTATTTCTTCAAATAAACATGGCAAGATACTAGTTAAAGAGATAAAATGAACAATAATGCTTAAGTCCTTTCCACCCTGAAAAATAGAGGTTAAGAGAGGGAGAAAAATGTATAGGGAGAGATTGCAAAAGAAAATTTTGAAGGAGGCATTTGAACGCAGGCAAAATAATGGCAAAATAAATCAAAAGAGGGAATTTGTTCCAAAATTAAGCGAAGAAAGGAGAGAGGTTACAGAGATTCGGAAAATTATGAGTATAAGACTAAAGAGGTTATGGTGACAGGAAGCCATTTAGTTTTGTTATGCTCAGATAACACAGGCTGTAATTGTTCATGAAAGCATCCAACTGAAGGAAATTTCCATAGACAAGAGGACGTTTCCCAACAAAGAGCTGAGTATCTGAGTAAACACCTCAAGGGACAACCAATGAACACTGGCTTATGAGCCTCATACGGCAACACCAAAGTGGGTTTTTCCTTTTCCTTTGCAGTAACATACCGATGGGGAAGAGAGAAGCATGAGTATTGGCCACGAGTGGTTGTCAGCACACAAGCTCTGCGGGGAATTGGTCTGAAAGGAGGAACACAGGCAGTTTTTCAAAAGCACTTGATGGTCTCCAACTGTGCCCAGTGGAGTTTAGTTTGGCCAGTGGTAACTGTTTGTGAAAAGATCCCTCCCTAAAGTCTCACATGTTAATGGAAAGCAGACATGGAGGGTATGTAAATGCAGACGGATTAGAAACAAACAGCTCTGGTCAACCGAGGCATCATTTCCTTCGCTCTGGAGTCAAACAAGGTCACACCGAGTCAACTGCGACACACACGTCAGGCGCACAAGTGATCTCAGCAGCTCTGGGGAGATTATTCATGGGCTCAAAACTCAGCCTAGGCTGGAGCCTGCAGTTGAGCACTAACTCTATCCAACCCTGTCTTCTCAGCCCCAGGAAACTCGCTCTTACTTGAATTCTCAACGGCACAACGAGGATATAGCATTAAATAAATACACAAATTACTCAAAATATGGGAAGTAAAAATTCCATATGGGCTTAGAAAACACTGGAAGTAATATTCAGAGGACTATTTATCTTAGTTTAAACTCGTGAACCTGAAACGTATCCTGGGAAACATACAACACAGGATAGGAAACAAAAAGTAAAGAAGCAGGAGAATGTTCTTGTCTGCAGGAGATAAGTTAACATGCCAGTATTTCAGATAAAGTTCAGCATATGTTTAAGAAACTTTCTTCCCTCTGTATTCATATGCCAGATTTTGTATGAACAACAAAATGAAATTTGCAATTTTATAATTAGTTCAGATTCACCTGAGTTTCTCAGGAAAGAGGCAAAGAAACCAAAACCAACTGAAAAATCATAATGACTGCCAGAAAGAGACACAAAGGATTTTAAAATTGAATGTTTGGAAGCAGAATTCAGGCTAAAAGTGTGATTAGTTAACTGAATGTCTCTAATTTTGAAAGTCACATCACTTTTATCTCTTCACTATAGAAAGAAATAAAAAAAATTTCTGCTCTTGCAAAACTTGTAAGCTGAAAGCTTTCCTCAACAAACAGAGGTTGTTAGACAAATAAATACATTAATATTTCAAAGAACATAAAAATAACAGGATTCCTGCCAAGAGCAGGGAAAAGCTCTCTGTTCAGTTTGGTTCATTGATAGCCTGATCAGTACACACAGCTATTGTTTTAGCCTGTTTTCCTTACCTTGGAGTGTAATAGGAGGTTTTTTCCCTCCCTCTGTGATAATTATTTTTGACAGTTTCACTGTTTATATGTGAAACTGAGAAACTGTTAATTGAAATAAAAAATGAGTCACTGTTTCCAGCAAGTTTTGCCAATGTTTTGATCTGTGTCAATCTGAGCTTAATTATTAAGTTTTCTTTAAAGGAAGAGGCAAAACCGTATATTTTAATTTGGCCCCATACAAATACTGCACTCCTCAGACATACGTCAGTTTAAGAACATGAAACACTGCTAAGTAGGGTTGAAAATATATTTAATGACTATGCACCAGGGACCTATGGTTAAAAATAATGTGGATGAGAAAATACATCTTTTTTTTCCTCTTTTTATTATTTTTTAGAGAAGGATATGAGAAGCCTTTATAGGCTTTCAGCAGATATGATTAACCATGATATATGGTCTATCACTAATGATGTTGCCAAAGTCAACGTCTCTCGGCTGTGAGAGGGAAATCATGTGGAAAGCCAACTGTGTGTCGTAGGCAAAGGGCAGGCTCTGCGCCCTGTAGCCATCCACACATTCCCTTGGTTTCTGCTCTGCAAATACGCATCCGCTGTCATAAACTTGCTCGGGTATCCGATAGAAATTCCTCTGTGATTTTACTGTTAATGCAAAAATTTGGTTTGGCAGAAATATACTCTGGGATAGCAGAAGTGCAAGGGAAGATTTTCCCACATGTTTGTGAGCCCAGGGTGTATGTGTACATGAGAAGGAATCAGGGGGCAGAGGGGGAAAACGAAAAAAAACCCTTTATAACCGCAAAGGAAAAATAAAACATAATAAAAAAAATCATCCTGGGGGTGCTTGAGGAAGCTGAGAACTCTTGTAGAAATCTGTCTCAAGAAGGAATTTTCACAGCAAACTTAAATGGCTCTACAAAAAACGCATGTCTAGTTAATATACATGGCAAAATATATTTTTAAAGATACAATTATTTGTATAGAAGACACAGCATACAGTCACAGGCCAGTGACATCACTGGACTTGGGAAGAGAGCAGCTTGCAGCTTTCCTATGCCACAACAAATGTCTTCCTTTTTTTTNAAAAAAATGTTTTTTTTTTTTTTTTTTTTTTTTTTTTGCATTTGTTTTTCCAAATCAGGATGGATCCAAGACCTTTAAGAAACTGTTTGCAAAACAAGAGGCAGACAGTCCCACTCCTGGATGCTTTTGCTGTCCTTGGACATGGAAACACTCTTACAAGCAGTGGAAAGCTCATCGAATCAGGAAGAGCAGAAATTTCAGCCTAGCCCTTCCACTAAACTCCTGGCTATTCCCAAAAGCAGCCACATTTTCCAGTCTTGCCAGTAACTTTCAAGCTTCGATTGATTTACAGGCCCTTGAGTGTTTTCTCTAACTCCTACATAAGTGGAGGAGCCTGGCAAAAATGAGTAGTAAAGCATATTAGCCTTTTCTAAATCAACACAGACTAAAAAGAAGATCTCCCAGCAATCTTTTGCAGGCACTACCAGTCTGCTGCTCAGCAGCAGTGCCAACGCACCGCGTGTTCGAGCAGCAGGCTGCCCCTCACCACCCCCAGCCTGCTCCCTGTGACCGTATCCTGCTGTCCACATGTTGTCCGTGGGCTGCTGGAGGGTCCCAGCACGAAGCCACATCTCAGTGGAACACTGAGCTGCTCACCTCTGGTAATGGACACGATGAACGTGGAATACTCGCCCGTCACAGTCATCACTGCATCAATCTCTTAAGCCTCTGAAACTTCTCATTTTCATTTCCTCTCTAGATCCAACAACACATTCAGTGCATTCACAATTTCTGTGCCTGCCTTTGGGCTGCTTTCCTGTTCGTACTTTCTGTTGTTTGTGCAACAGAAAGGCTGTTTGTGCTGCTCTTTTCTGGGCATGCTCCAAAATACCTGTCAAAATGAGGTGCTCTAAATCAGACTGCCAGCCAAAAGCTTAGGCTAAAGCCTAAAAATGAAGACAAGGTGCAGGTTTTCCATCACTGCTGCCTTGCCATGGGCATTTTGGGTTTTGTTCAAGGACAAACTATTGATCAACTACGGAAAATAAATGCTTTTAAAAATCTTTTTGAAAGCAGCTTAACACGTAGATTTCTGACTAAAAGACAGTTACAGGGATTATATATGAAAACTGTGTGCACTGAAGATATTTTTCTGGTTAAATGAATCCGGGAATCATTTGTACTGATACGAGACCTCTGCAATCAACCAAGCAGGTTGTAGAGCTGAAGAATATCTTTGTGAAACAGAACAGAAGAAAATCCCAGTGCCAATGAGTGAGAGGAACTGGAACATCAAAGAAATATTTTCTATCTCTTTTCTCTGAAAAAAGACAACTGAGGTGGAATGGTTCTTTTGATGGAAG
>VZTD01001933.1:366482-430488 GCA_013397725.1 Rhagologus leucostigma | reverse complement strand
CAAGCTCAGTTTAAAGACACAGAAAAGGCACAATACTAATTTTTGGGCATAGAGCATGATAGGGGATACACATGATAGAGTCACCCCAAGACAGACAGCCAGGTATGAATAGCAGCTCCTGGGTGTGATAGGAGGGCTGAGGGAGGACATGCAGCTTCCAGGGAGTTGTCACTTGGAAGCAGCAGACAAAAATGGCTGTCTGTCTCTTAAACAAACAGCTAAAGACTGTTTTCATGCATGCTGTTTGTAGCTCAATGTGCATTTAAAAAATTTAATGTGTATTTTTGACAACCTATACCATAAATATACAGCAATAAAACTCTGACACCATATTACCATATCAGATACTGAGCATAGTTTCTGAAAAATACGTACATTAAACATGTTAGCACCGTTTCCTTGGGAAAGAGGAATCTTCATACCATACACTCAGCAGGTTATGCCTTTAGGGAAAAAGACAAAAAAATCCTTAGTTTGACATTTTTTCTATTTAAAAGTCTATCTATCTTTCTCTGTTGCCCTCCTCCCATACCTCCCCCATCTACTCATGAAACTATTTACTTAATTGGCAGGAATTTAACCAACTAATCAGCTACAGTTGTTGCTATAGTTTTCGCCTACTGCAATTCATTGACTGGTTTTGCTGTGTTGTTCCCCAACATTGTTTAAGCCATCAGTCCTAGGTATTGCAATTCAAAGTTATTGTTTGCTTGCACAGAGAATACAAAACTTTTAGTGGGGAAATTTCACCCAGACAAATTATTTTCCTAAATTGGTACAAATCAGTCAACAAGTTGAGGCATTAGCATCCCACAAATCCCTGCATTGGCTGTTTAACATCTGAGCCCAGAAGGCTTTCTGCTGTGCTCTTAACATCCCCACGGTAAGGAGTATCCCTCTTGGAGGCAGATCCTCACGATTAAACAGTCAGTGCAACCAAGCTGTATGCCCAGGGCTGAAAATCCTCCATGCTCAGACAGTTATCATTAAAGTCCCTGAAACTGAAGCTACAATTCAAACCCTTCAACAACAAAAAAAAAAAAGATAGAATGAAAACACATTTCTCCAGCGATTTAACTCCTTTCTCACTCTTGGATAAGCTTGTTTAAAGTTCCTTCATCACCCTCAATCACAGCTAACTGAAGTCTCCTGTATGTTTATCCATTTTTCCATTTACAAAGGGAAGCACAACACACTGGGATTGCATTGGAGCAAGTAATAAATGACACTATATAAAATACAATAACGACTTGAAGTGAATGTGAAGGCAATTCAGCAATGGCTTAGTGAGTTCAAGGAGCACTCTTCTGACATCCTCAACCACACATAATGATAGAGTTCAATATCTTTTGTACTCTAATGGGAATTATAAAAAAAATTATTGCATTACAAAATGCAAAAGGAGAGCTCACCTATTATAAACATAGATCATGCTACAGGCAAACCTCATTTTTACATCATGTTAACAAGACAATTTTTGTGTTTATTACTGTAGGGGTACTTCTTTATTGTAAAAAATGAAGCATGCACATTTGTATACAATTATACTCAGTATTGCTAAATAATCCTTTGCTCATGAGCAGGTGCCTGAACTTTGTGATCAGCAATGACTGAAGGCGAGGCACTGTGATTGGTCAGTGACAGACTCTCTTCTTTCCTCAGCACACAGCTGTATTTCCATTTGCTCTCCTGGAAATCCTTGCCTTGCCACATCGTTACCCAGCAAAGAAGAAGGGATTGATCCTATTGGGATTTGTTGCTTTTCTGTATATCAGTTGGTAAGAATTTAAGTATTTTTTCTTCAAGTAATCTACTTTGTAAAATAAGGCCAAATGCTGTACTTTAGACCTAGAATTCCCACCCAGCAGTCTGTTCTGTGGACAAATCATTTAAACTTCAGCTGAGACTTAAGAGAACTATTTCCAAACGTAGGCAAGGCAGGTTTCTTAAAACACAATACCGGTCCTGAGACCTTACATAGTGTCTCCTGCTCTTGTAAGGCCTCTTACAGGAAAGTAACTAAATTGCGATAAACTCAGGGATACTTTGAGTAATTTCTTCTGGGCTGGAGTTTTTATTTCTACCGGTACCATCAAATTAACCTCCACTCGCTGTCCTGCTCACTGCAAAAACACCAAATCCCGAAAGGTCTGGGGGTCATGGGAGCAGGAGAGGAGTAAAACTCAGTTTGGTGTTTGGCAGGGACACATGGCTGGTTTTAGAAACTTGAGACAGAAAACGATACTTGGAGCCAGGTGCAAACTGGTGGGTAGCGAGGAGGCATCTGCCCCACTACTGCCTCCCCCTCCACCAGTGGACACTGCCCACATTTCCAGCAATGCACCAGTTGATCCCCAACCTGTTGGAGAATGATCCTGAGAGAATAAACTATATCTAATCAGCACCTCCCACAGCTCATAGCCATCTGTCCACCTGCTGTGTGTGTGTCATGCACCCCTGGAGTGGGTTTGCTTATTGCGTCCCGGCTGCAGTGCTGGGATATGGAGGCACTGCCACTCCATGTAACTATGGGCAGCTGCCAACACTTCTAACCTCTCAGAGGATGCCTTATATTGGGACCCAGCTCAGGAAGGGGTCTGTATAATCTCAGGGTATGCTGTGATACAACTTTCCAGAGCTGAGGAAACATCCAGGCTCTAGGGCGGAGAATATAGAACACCTGTATAACAACAAGAGGATACTGGTCAGCGAGGAAGTGGCTTGTCCTCATGCAAAGACTTCTGAGAAGTCACTGGAACTATGAGAAAACCCATCCCTCCTATTCCTACTCACCAGTTCTCACACTCAGCTAGAGAACATCTTCAGCCCAGTGAGTGAAAATCTGAAATAGAAAATAAACTGTACAGATGAAACACTTGAGTGACTTGAAACCCATCAGAGTGGCTGTGGAAGCAGGGGACTTCACTGCTACATTACATAAGCAAATTAGGAGCCACTTATTCTAATCCAGCCCAGAGCCTAACAGGATTACGACCATGGCTTCCTAAATTCCTTTTCTGTGTTCTGATTCACCCAGTTGCTTAACGCCAGCTTTGTTTTGCTTGTTTTATGACAACATTTGGGTTTTACTGTCTTTGAGACCAGTCTGCTCTTACAGCCATGTGTGCAGTGCTTTCCCCTAAAATCCCTATCAGCTGAGCAATTTCACCCCTCAGGAGACATGGCTCATATCAGGACCTGAATCCACACCAAAGGATGAAGATCAACACAAGCATCAACACATTTGAGCCCTCCCAGTATCTTCTGTGTGTTGGTGCTGCATTGTGTTGCCAGGGTCCTGAGTGGAAGGTGGTCCCTTAGAGTGCTTGTCCCCTGTGTGCCAGGGCCCTGATGACTGGATAAAAGATATTAGGATGTCAATACTGTTTCCAAATCAGCAAGGAAACTCCTGCCTGCTTTCTTTTTGCCTCCACTTCGTGGTTACCTGCAAACCACAGACAGCAGCTTTCAACCAACAGAAAAATCTTCTGGCCTGTGCACTGAAATCTTAACACATGTACATATTTTACTGTTGGTGCTGCAACCTGGCCATTTAATAGTCCCATTTTGGCACCATATGTTTCGCAAGCAACAGAGTCCTTCCTCCAAGCCTCTCCCTGAACTGTCACTGCCATCACTGCAGTGTCGATGGGCTGAGAGGGGACCGGTCCCTCCGAGGCAGCAGAGAAACTGAGCAGCCAGTAACACCTTGCACCGGACACCTGTCTCTGAGCAGGGTTTCACTGTGGCTCTGAATACCCTGCGTAGTTGTTTATTTGGGTTCGAAAATACAGGTTGGAGTGCTTCATATGAGACACACCAGCGGGCCAAATTGCATCAAGATAATCTAGTTCCTTGTTATATAAAAGAAAGGTTGTTGTCATTCTCTGTTTGACTGTTTGAGACACAATAAGAAAAGAGGAGTCCTGTGCAGTGAAGAACACATGCTGACATTTGCACAGGCTCCACTTAGCACCTGGACTTCAGTATTTCTGCTCAGCCTCTTAGGGGCCTTTCCAGGAGGCTTTTTTTTTTTTTAATTACTTAGGTGTTTCACAGCTCTGTTTGTTAGATGAAAGAATCTTGAATCATGAAAATGAGTCCCTACATTTGAATATTTCCATGCTCAGTGCAGACAGCTCTACTATCAATCCCCTCCATTTCTCCACTCCATCCCTTAGGTGAGGATTAGTAAATCTCATCTTACAGGCAAGACAAAACCACCTTTTTATGACCCACTCCTTCCTTCTTTTACTAGAGAAAGGAAGAAGCATCTTTTCAGCCTTTTTCTTTCCTCCTTAGCATTCTCCCATTCCTCAGTGTCAGGACACGGTTTCAGGATAGTGGGACAGCCCATTCGTGGCTTCTCTTTGAGGCATGATGCTCAGTGTAAGGCAGCAGGCTGGTGCCATCAGAAAAAATTGCGATTGCATTCCCATGTGAGCACTGGTGGTGGAAAGTATGGCATAATCCTCAGATACGGTTTTTTTAATAAGGAATTAAAGCTTTCAAGACCATTCGACCCAAAAGTTTGTTTTAGGGAAGTGCCGCCCTTGTTAAAGTGGCGCATCCTGATAACAATCAATGAAGACCTACCCTATGTCTTAAATTCTTTGCACAATCAATACAAAGAGAAATAATTTTATTCGCAAAAACCCCATATTTGTTCCTATACTTAGTATATAAAGATTACTTTTATATTCTTAAGTTCAGGCATTTTCTACCAACCACTCTTCTGAGCCATAAACAATGAACATATTACCAGTGAACTGACAGGCACTACAAGATATTTTCTGTGAGAGTAATAAAGGCACAAATAGAGGGCCCAGTTAGAAGAAAAGAAACCCTATAAAGCAGGCATATTAATCCTCTTCCTTTTCCTTCTTTTCCAAACCATGCTTTGCAAACAGTTCACAAAAGGGTGAAGCAGCCACATCTGTTTCCCACCTACCCATTCTTCTTCTCTTCCTCCTCTTAGAAAAGAAAAGGTGCTGGAGAATTCCCCTTGCCCTCTCGCCTCCTGAAAACTTCTTTGCACTCCTCAAAACACTGGTCAACAGCAGGATTGAGACAGGGAAGAACAGCTCTGTGTCTCCACAGACTCTAGGGATCTGGATAGGGGCTGAAAAGCTGTTGTAACTAAAGAGCAAACATATGTGAGAGTTTATTTGAACAAGCTTCTCTTAGCATAGCCAAGTGCACATCCCTGTTCCTGAACATTTTGCAATTTTACTGTGCTTTTACTGCTGTTAATAGCCAATGCCACCAGGGTGACAGCAGAATATTGTGTGCATTTCAACCTGCCCTGAAACTCATCTAATTTAGCAGTGGCTCAAGTGTGCTTCACAGCAAATAGCCCAAGTGCTGAGGAGATGTATCGACAGCTGAGCTAATTTTCTCTGTATCAAGTCTGTTTTGATAACTCAGCCCTTCAGGAGTTGGAAATGATGAAGTGGTTCTTCTAACTGAATGGTCCTAACCAAAGGTAATTTCTCTCCTTCCTTGCCTAGGGTCCTGTGGATTTATTCTGTAACGGGAGAGTGGGTATATCCCCTCTTTGCTTTGTTCAGCCCCTCTGGGCTAGCAGCCTTTTTTGCCGGTAGCCTCACCATCGTCGTCTCCTGCTACAACTTTGGAGAGTTTCTGAACCGTATGATATGGGGTCAGTCCAAGTTTTCTTCATTACTTCTTTGCATATGAAAAAATACCCCTAAAATTAATTGCTGCGATTGCCCAGGCAGGCAGGGAGAGGAAGGGGGCACAAGTACATTGGAGAAGAGGGGTGGCGGTGGCACTTTTGTGCCAGATAGCGATTGCCGGGTCCTACCCACGTGCTAACAGAGAACAAATTGGAGCAAGGATCCCAACCCTACCAGACAAAGGTTGGGCCAGCTTCCCCTAATGTGGCTCAAGAAGCAGCTCTTACCAGCATAATCACTGGCTTTTGAATTCCTGCTCAAAAAAGTGTCCAGAGAAGCCACATGTCTTGGGCTAAAACCCTTACACCTGCATCACATGTTGCTTGTCAGACAAGGGAATAATGCTTACTGAAAATTTACAGGAATGCATTAGTGTATCCAAGCAAAAGCACTGCAGCAGCAGGTCCATGACTAAAAGAGCACTTTGGAAAATTTTACAAACTGTTGAGAATTTCTCCCTGCTGCTTTGTAGTGGTATAACCAGTAGTGACCTAAAAAAAAGAAAGGCAGCTTCCTTGGACAAATGGGCAGTTGGAGGGGAAAAAAAAAAAAAGTAGTTTAGGAGAGCATATTTAACAGGGAGAAGAAAGAGAGAACTGAGGAAGCACCTCTGGGGGTTTGGCATGGGATATTATCATTATTATTACTGTTATTGTCACTATTATTCCTTCTGGTTTCCTCTCTCCTTTTTCATTCAAGATTGAGTTTTTGAGGATGAAAGTGTTTCTGTCAGGAAAACGTGTGTATTTTATTTAGGACAAATGTGTGAACATTTGCAATTTCTTAAACTGGCTTTCCGATGAAAGAAAAAACACTGCAAAAACACCTCTGAAAATAAATAAGACAACCTCCCTCTGTTCTCAGGGAACATTTGATGCCTGATCCATTTTGCAAAGTCTCACATGCCTGTCAAGCCAAAGCAGAGTGTCTGTAGCTAGTCTCTCACCATCCGTACTCAGCTACCTAAAAGCAGCAGATTGGCTTTCAAATGTGCTGAATAACCAACTTCACTGCTTGCTACCTTTGCAAACAAGATGCTTGCTCTACATGTCCATGTTTGGAGATTTTGGCCACATTCTATTCCGCATAAACATAACATGAGATGAGGATTGCTGGTAAATGAAAACAGATCTGCAGCCTTTCACCACTAGCTCTGGTTTAAGAGGCATCACATAATTAGTAACTATTACTAATCAAAGACCACATCATCACTAGATAATGGCATAAGTCTTTATATGAGATATCTGATACATCTAGGTATCAGATTTTTTTCATTACTGAGTACATATTAGTAATTTTAGGCCTAGAGTATGCATAAATTGGAGATAATCAGAATTAAAATAATTTGATTTCCAAAATGTTAACTGATTGGACAAAATGTTGTGCCAAGCAGAGATTAAATTAACTGCAAAAATTAGATGCATATTCAACAGCTGACTAAAGAAACTGGGGCAAGCACTCAACTTTTCTGTGCATACAGAGAGGCTGAAAAGCACCCCAGTTGTGGTAGCATGAATGTAACCTCAGAGTATGTATATAAACAATGCACAATATTCTCCATTGATATCTGGTGTGCTCTTGTGATCCCTGGAGGCCTCATCTGTGTGGTGGGTCTGCCTCTCCATGCATACTTGGTATTTTTCAAAGGCGCCACAAAATCCTGGCCTTAACGATTACATGGTGTTTTCATCCACGTGCAAGACACTCCCCTTGCGTTACAGTTCCCCATGTTGGTGCCAAGTGTTTTTCCTGATCCGCTTCCCAGCTGCGTCCACCCAAGAGAAGAGGAGGACTTCCTTAAGCTGGTATCAGTAACAAAGTCCCAATAGGCCTTGAAACACAGCCACGGGGAAGCTATTCCAAATTACAGTGTGCCAGAGTCTTAATATATTCCTGACTGAGACAAATCTTTGGTTCAGCATTGCCAGAGAAAAAAGAGCTGCAAACTGAATGAAGATGCGATTCCAACATACCTTTGTTCCCACAGCAAAAATGGCTCCATGTACTTTTTTTCATCCTACCCTTTCCTGTCACTCCTTCCCATCACAATATGGCAGAGGATGCAGTTAAAATGATCCTGCAGAAAACAAACCAAACCAAACACCAACCCCCACACACAAGGCAAAACAATCAGTCGTGGTGGAGGACAGACCTCATCTTTCCATACTCCATGCCCTGCCCACCTCCTCCAAAAGAAAAAGTACATGGAAGGGCACTTTTGATCTCTCTTTTGCTTCCTCCTCATTCCCCAAAGGCAGTTTGGACTACAGGGTAAGGCAGTTATCTACTAGGTTCCTATAGGCACATTTGAAAACACCTTCTCTGATAACACGTGAACCCACCAAACAATTAGACCTGCTGCTGGTGGGATCTGACAAGGCACAGCTCTCTGACTGGGCTGCTGGCACCAGGATTCTCCCCAAAGGAAAAAAATCTGGGGCTGTTGCTTCTTTTTATTTCTTTCCCACTTGGATGAAGAACAGTTGCCCAGATGTGTTTATTCAAAGGTGCAAGAAGCGATTAAGAAACAGCTCCACCAGAGTGGCAAGCCTGGCTCCCTTCTGGACTTAGATCCTGTGGCAGACCATAGGCTGCTAATGAAGCTTGTTCCACAGCACACCATGCTTCATACGGGCTCTTCCACACTCCTTTATAACTCCAGGCCATTATTATTTTTCCTACATAAATATTTGCTCTTTTTCACACTTAAAGGTATATTTATTTCCAACCTATTCCAAAGTCTACAGATGGCAGCTTTCAGCTTCAAGCAAGTAAGTGTTAAATCTACATCCTGTGCTTGACCGAAAAGATGCAGTATGGTTTCTGAGAGCTGGAAAATCTAGGCTGAAGAATAATATAACCTTTTTTTTCCTTTTCAGGATGCCAGACTCTAAATTCATTTTATTATTTATAGACAAACTGTTTCATACAGTATTGGAGGTTTTAAAAATGTATTATCTCTCGTGTGCCTCTCCTCTCCCTCCCCTTGCACAGTTAGATTGGTGGTAACTAAGGCAACCCAGCTGCACAGCCTGAGAGGCACAGAAAATAGTACCAGTAATGACTTCTTTTTGTTTTAAATCCCAGAGTTTCTAGAGTACAAGACAATGTTGAGCAATAGAGAAACTCCAAAGAGGATAATTTGAAACAATGAGCTGATTCTTTTACTGCCATAAATTTACCTCAGCCAAGAATTTGGCTGCAGGGTCTGAGTACCAAAGATGAACCGTGTAATAGTTTCTCCCATTCCCGATGGGTGGAAAACATCACACAGGCAACTGATCTCATGTTTCTTTGACCAGTCAAACTAGAATCCTCAACAATAAAGCAAAGCAGTGTTCGCTTGGGGTTTGCTCTTGTTGGGACAGCCAGATCCTTGGGAGAAATTTGGATCAAAGTTTTCCACATCAGACAGAGCAGCCTTTCAAGTGAAGTCTCTTATCTAGAACCAGCATTTGAAGATGGAGCACATTCATTTGTCTTCCATTTAACACATCTGAAAAAAACCCAAAATAACATTCATCAGCTGCTTCATTTCAATGAAATGAAATGAAATGCAGGTGGAGAGGAGCTATAGCTAGCAACAGCTACTTGCTCCACCAGTAATTGAAAAGCCTCCTGAGGGACACCTGGCAAACCCCTTGCAAGATTTTATAGGCCCAACGCCTGTCCCAGAGAAATGCTTATCCCTAGGTGGTGGAACTGTCCTTCGGGAGAGAAACAGAGAAGGAAAGGAGGCTGACTGTCAGAGTGGGCACCAGCTCCAACAGACCCGCCTGGATGCTTGCTGTCCTCCAGAAGGGAAAGCTTTGGCCAGCAGCTGGCTGACGAACACTGTCGGGGGTGAAACGAAAATTAAAGATATTATTATGCAAGGGATAAGGCAGCACAACAAGAATAAGAGCCATTGCTCTCAGGAAAAAGAGAAAACTTATGGTGGAATAACTTTCCCATGCTCAGTGTAGAGATGGATGTGCTTTTCCAGATCTTCTATGAGCTCTTAAATATCTTGGGAAGACATTGCTGAAACCTATTTACCTAAGGCTGAAATAAAGTTAAACAACAATCTTCTCTTTAGCCTGTTTTTCCTCTTTTTTTGGAGTACTTTTGCATTCAATACATTTTCCAGATTCATATAACATGTTTTTGCAACTGATTATTTTCCCTGAGTTTTCTTTTTGTATTTATGGGCTTTTGAAACCAAGCTCCCTTAATACCCTGTAGCCTTGGGAAATCCAGCCTATGTGGCAGCTCACAAATCTGTGCAATACAAAGCAATACTATAATAAGATTGGATTCTTGATGCTGTCATTATTCCGAGCAGCTGTTGAGATTGCAGAAACCCGAATGGCAAATAAAAGGATGCAAATGGCAACTGTGTGGGGTATGAAGTCATGCTACCATTGTACTGGTACAGGTTTATCAACAGCAGTTTTTGTATGAATGTTAAAATGCTGATGTTCTGCCTGTACTTACTACTCCAGACACAGGTTCCACCCTTTGTTATTACAGTATCCAGGAGGGATTTTTAAACTGAGATTCCTTTCCAGAAGATTTGTTGTATCACACCTTTAAAAACAAAGAATAAGAGTCCAGAGTCTATCTATTCCTTTCAGTGACCAAATAATGTTTATATCCATAATTTCACTATATTGCCGATGATAAATGGAACTCAGATTCTAGAGGATTTAAATCCCAGAGTTTGCAAACTAAATATGAGTATTTACTTTTGACTCATCCGTTTGTCCTAGTTGTACCACAAACCTGTGATGGCACATTTATGTCTTTCATATTTGTCACTCCCCAAAGCTACAGTTTACCCCTCGGGCAGAGACGACTGACTGTTTAAAGGAAACCTGCATTATTTGTCACAGGTCCTATTCTTGGTGATAAGTTTATCTGGTGATCCACTGAAGGCAGACTAGATCAGAACCTCTGGCAAACCAGGGCTTACGAATTCATCAGTGAAGGCCAGACATTAACAAGTGCTGGTTTACATGCTGGTCCTAGCCTACCAGGCTATTTTTTCTCTTTGTGGTTTATTTTTTTTTCCTCCCCCATAAATATCTATTTGGTCAGTACACACCAATACAATACATCAATTAATGTTTTAGAGCCTCTGAGGTCTATGGACAAGGAAAGATCATTTAAAGGAGAGTTTCCTGTGAGTGAATGATCACTGGCAGGGAAGAAGAGAGGCTGAGAGTGTGTTAGAAAAGGTACCCATAAATAGTTGATTATTGCCACACTGGGTGCCCCACAGTAGCACAACCAGTCTCTAACTGGTGCTTCAGAAAGCTGTGGGATTTCAGTAGGCCCTGTGCTGTCCTGACCAGCCGTGTGAGGATCCTCCAGATATCCCAGGTGCACGGATTACTCACCTGCTGCCCTTCCAGACATGCTTTTTTTTTAAAGCTTTCCACATACTCTTACAACAAACTAGGTTTGTTTGGTGGCAGATACTTTCTCCCACTGGCAGCACACAGTTATTCTCAGTGGGTGTGGCCCATGGCAGATTTCAAATCATTCCTCAGTCGTTGAGTAATCTGTTACTTGCTGGGGACATCCCAGGCTCATTTGACTTCTGCAGTACTTCAGCATTAGCAGCTGGTCCAAGACATGCACTCGCAGTCTACTCCCATTCCCAGATGGGTAGAGTTCCCCAGGGACGCTGGGAGGCTGGGGCCAGTTTCACATCCTCCTCACGCTTGATGCGTGAAAGGACTTCTCTGTTGTGCCTTCCCCCCCAACACCCCAATAATATCTTCTCCTCTGTCTCCAAACAGGAGATTCAATAGTAATACTGGACCACAAGTGGAAAGGCAAGTGAATCCTCCTCTTGAAGCCAAACACTCTCTCCATGAATGCTGAAGCCATGAAGTAGAGGAAAATAAATGCAGCTGTGATAAATCCTTTCTCCAATGCATTGCAGCTTCTGGTGAAGCCATTATGACATCAGACATATGGAAAATTGGTGGAAAATATGAAATGTTTGCCTCTTTCATGATAACTCTGCAACTGCTATGAATAAGAAAATTGTGTTCATCTGTTTACACAGATTTCTCATCTCTTGCACAACGTACGTGAGGATGTGTCCGTGGTTAAAAGTTGTCACTGGTAAATGCACTCCCTCATGAGCTTGGCACCACTCTGTAAAAGACCTGTGAATGCAAGCCAGCTCTTGTTTGGATTGCCCTTCATCAAGTCTGGAAAAAATTAAGAGGAGAGATAATTTTAACAGTGCTGTGACTTCCAAGCTAGCTAGATAACAAATTGGGCTAACAAGCACTGTAATTAGAAATGTCTGCTCAGAAAGTTCACCATGAAGCCGAGTTCTTCTAAAGAGAAACTTTCTGTAATATTAATATGCTTAATATCTCCCCTCCATTTTAACAGGAAATCTGAAGGCAACAGTTTCTTCCTTTTTCTTGGTTTCTGTTACTCTTGCAGCAAAAGTAACCTAATTATACTGACTGCATGATTGCTTTGACAGAAAGCATGTTAATTTAAAGCACTGTTTAACATAAAGCTGCCTGCCATATAATTACACTCCATTCACATGTTTACTAATTTTCCTCAATGTAGTTGATTTCTGTTATTAGCCTCAACATTTTGTTAACATCCAAAACACTGGAGATCTGCTTTGCAAACTCCAATAAACATGCAAAACTGAGAGCAGCATAAGTGTTCCTTAATGGTCAGTATGAAAAAGAAAAATCTCTGTTATTATTCCTACATTCAAAGAGGATTTGAAACTAGTTGCAGTACTTAAATGTCTAACTCCATCCTCATTGCCAAAACCCCTCGCTTAGAGCTACTGTGCACGCAGTTCACCGAGGTGTTATTTTCACCTTTCGAATGCTGCTGGAGCTTAGTAAAAGCGAAACATGCTGTAAGCTGCCTGTGAGCAATAAAAAGATAATGTGTATACATAAGATTGTTCTTCTCATGTGTTAAGCACCTGATAAAAATTCTAATCTGGGAAGTTAACATGCTAGGCCTAGACTGTAAAGTGAACTCAATGAGAGACGTGCACGCATTCAGTAATTCCCTTATCTAGATAACTCGCTCCAGCTAACTTTGCAAGGAGAATGTAATCAATTACACATGCCCACACACAAACACACTCCTCCCTCCTTTTCTGTTGAAGCTAAAGCAGAACATAGAAACAATTCAGCTGAAAGATGCTGGTCAAAGGAAATATATTGGAGAGACAGACAGAAGGAAAACATGAAGAGAAATAGGGGAGAGAGAGTTACGGAAACTCCCTGTACAGGTTTTTTTGGTATTTCTGTCCCCACATCTTTTCCTTTTTAATTCTTTTATTTTGTACTTATACTCCAGTACAAACAGTTTAATTGTCAGAAACTCAAAATGAAGCCTGGGCCCCAGGACAGAGGGATAGGTCTTTCCACTTCCAACCAGAGCAGCCAAATGGCAGAACTCACCCTCAGCTCCTGCTCACACCAGGGGTACCTTTGGGATCTGATACGGTGACTGAGCTGCTGGACTACAAGGCTTTGAGGAGAATCATGGGGGAGGTTGTTTATTTCTTTGAAAAGGGCTCAAAAGAGGCACTTCTCTCTGCTACATCCTGTGTGGAGAGAAGCTGGATTCCAGTCATGCACTTTGGGAAAGCAATGAGGAATGCCTGTCCCCAAAACACAACTGCTGGGATCTTGGATTTGCTTTGTTCCTTTCTGTCATGTCCACAAAGCCCTGAAAGGAGAAAATGTGTCATTGCTCACAAACCAACATTTTCCCTGTGACTTCCAAAAGGCTTTTCTGAGGCACCCTGCGGAAGGATCTGGCCTTTACAACGTTTACACCAGATTTCTCTTCCCAGTCCATCAGTCTCTCTCGTTTCGTTTTAAGTATGCAAAGTCAGTCAGAACTGTTTATTTATAGCCGTGGATGTTCCTGGCTGTATAAATTAGCTGTTATTACTGAATGAGGTGCCCGCCCACTCGCCCAGAGCAGCTGCACAGGAGCCCTTTCATGCTGCTCCACAGAACGCAGCCCCAGCGGGGAGGGAAACGACGCTGTCCCAGGCAGACGAAGGGACCGCGGCTCAAACCCTTGGGCGAAAAAACAGCAATTAATTTTTTCCACAGTGCAATCTGCAGTATGACAACCACAATTACCTAATACTGTTTAGACCTGCCACTTGCATTTGGCAGAGAGAGAAAATGAAGGATTAAATTCACCAGAGGAAAAAAAACACTCAGACTAGAACCTACCCCTCGACTTTCATTTTATAAGATTAAGCGATATTTGTTTGGAGGGAGTGAGGGGGACGGGGACGGTCAGGGAATGTAAAAGCAATACTGGTTGTTACTTGAGACAGAGCACCATCAGAAAACAGGGACCCATCCCATACACACACACTGAGCTGTTTCCAGCAGAAACAGCTGGAAAGCAATATCTACCACCATGAGGAGCTTTCATCTTAACTCACACCTTTGTAGCAGTTTACTCCCACAAAAAGCATAGGCAAGTGCTAATTTATTCCCTCCCCAGTTTCCCACACAAATTTCTTGGTTTGGGTCGCTGCCAGAGATTCAGGGTCACAATGTGACCTCAACAACATAATTTAAGATTGTTCCAAGCCTTCAGTGGAAATACTGAGGATTTACTTTGATGGATATGGAGCCAGGATCTGGCATGCAGAAAATATGCATTTACATTCTACCAAAGTGTCTAAAATAGTTGCCCAGGGACGCTGAAATTCAATTTGAGACCTTGTATTCACTTGGCAGAGCACATAATTAAATATTTTGTGCCACAAAATTAACCAGAGTCTCGGGGGTATGGGTAAGAGAAGGCTTAGAATCAACCATGAGAGCCAAACTGAGACCCACTTCCCAGGCACGTTATTCAGTAAATATTGGAAAAAAATCATTGCAGTCGTATACGGGTTCATAATAATTTTTGTTCGTGTTTAATCTTGCTGATTAGCTGTAATAACTCTTACCTCAGAGGAAGAGGTTATTGGCTTTGTGGATTCATATAAATAACCCCACTATCAAGAACTACTCTTGAACTAAAGCTCCTGCTTGCAGCTAAGAACTGTTGGCCTTGAATTAACCATTTGGAAAGAAGCATCAGGTAAAAACCAAATACAATTACAATAGGCCAGACCTCAGAACAAGTGGTCAAAAGCCCCAAAGCAGAATTTTTGCCTTTTAAGGTCTCCAGAGACCCTACCCTGAAAGGATGTTCCTGAAAAGCAAGTCAAATACCTAATGTGTTTGATGTCAGTACACTTCAGTTTAGATTCCAGACACAGGTGAGTCTAAAAACAAGGGTTTGAGTTAAACCTCTAGGATATGGCCCAATAATAGTTCTGAGCTATAAAATTTAATGATAATGCTTGGTGTTTTGAATGTCACTTTCTAGCAAATGCTCTCAAAATATTTAAGCAAAGCTTCAAGTTGCTTTCACCTTGAGAGGGCAATTTCCCTCATTACCTGGAGAACAGCACATATATAAGAGAATAATGCTTCATTTTACACACAAGACAGGCAGAATTACCTCCTCAAAGTATGCAGGACAATACAGTTTCGCTGCTGGTATGGACTACGTTCCTTAAGGAGAGGAGAAGGAAACCCATATGTACCAACACAAACCTGCTTTTCTTTTTGAGATGTTAACTCAAGTTTTTGATGTAGAACCCTCCAATGAGTGTGGCCAAGTGGGAAATGAGGACATGTGTATAAAAGAAGCTGCATGGTTAAGCATTTCTTTCCATCAGGCTTTTCTAGCTGTGGGCAGAGAGAAGCACAGTTGCGGAAGTGTGCCTCAAACAGGGAAGAACCACACTTTCAATAACAGAATCATTAAGGTTGGAAAAGGCCTCTAAGATCATTGAATTCAAACATTAACCCAGCACTGCCAAGTCCACCACTAAACCACGTCCCCAAGTGCCACATCCACGCATCTTTTCAGCACTTCCAGGGACGGTGATTCCACCACTTCTGGGAGCAGCCTGTTCCAGGGCCTGACAACTCTCCAACCCTCGATGTCCTTGTTACAGTGAGGGGCTCAGGAGCGGACACAGGACCGGAGGTGTGGCCTCACCAGTGCCGAGGACCCGCTGCCCTCAGCACAGAAGCGGGAACATCGCTGCCGCCGGCCTCCCCCGCCGCAGAAACACCGCTCCCGAAGTCGGCAGCTCCGCTGCCCCGAAGGTGCCGGCGCTGTGACGGTTCCCTGAGGGGCAATTCCCGGCGGGAAGGGCGGCAGGGCGGGAGCGCGGCCCCGCTCCTGAGGCGCCACAGCGCCACCTGGCGGCAGCGCGGCGCCACGCAGCACCGCGGAGCGCAGGCGGGAGCGGGAGCTCCGGGGGAACTCCCGGCCGAGCTCTGCCGGCCCTCAGCGCCGGGAAGGGCCCTTTCCCACCCCGGGAAGCTGCGACCTCCTTCCCACAGCAGGTCCTTGCAGCGTCATGTGCACCGGTGGGCGATTTCAAGGTCGCCGATGGCTTTCCGCGATGCAGCAACCGGGGGTCGCCTCAACGTTCTGAACAGCGTTAATTAAAATTTCGTTAAAGACGCGCCTGATGGATTCCCGGAGATGCAGCAGCGTTCACCTCTCAAGCACGTGGGCAGTCCTTCGGCACAGGCGTTCTTGCACTCGCACAGGTGTGAGCCCCAAGCAGCCCCAGCCCGAAAGCAAGTCCCCGCGGTGTCCCACTGCGGCGTCTCGCAGTCAGGCAGCACCACCTTATTAAGTCAAAATCACTGGAAGAGGGAGAACGAATAGAAAGTCATTTTGATCAGCACATGTAACAATTATGTGCAAGGGGAAAAAACCCAAAAGTTAATAGAGCACATTCTTTCTATCCATAGGTCCAGGTTTGTGGATGTTCTGCACGTTTTTTTGTTTTTGTTTTTGGTTAGTTGGTTTTGTTAGGGTTTTTTTCTTTTGTTTGCTTGTGTTTTTTTAATTTATTTTTTGGTGGTTTTTTTTTTTGTTTTTTTTTTTTTCCCCCCCCCCCCCCCCCCCTTTTTTTTTTTTTTTTTTTAAAAACAGATGTTGCCAAATGCTATTGAATCACACATACTCTAAAATGCCTCACAATCACTTTTGGAACAACCCCCAGGCTCTAAACCCTTATATCACTAATGCAGCCTCCTTGCTGCTAGCTGCCAAACAATAGCCATTGTTCCTGTAGGGTCTAGCCAAAAATAATATGATGTGCAACTGCCTTCCCACTGTTGTGTTTGCAAAACTACTTAAAAGTTCCAGAGATGCCTTTACGGATGGTGTACAGCACAAATAAACCCAAAAGAGCAGAACAATTTGAAAAGCTTGTAGGAACATTGGAAATGGGTGGAGTAGAAGTAAGAAAGTTGTAGGGGTTCGAAGAGAAAAAAGCATTATGAGAAGGAGTTTATATTAAATGATAGTGAAGTGTTTAGTAAAGCAGCTGTTTTCATGTTGTTGCAGAGGTGAAACCACAAACATTGGAGTACTCATATCACTACAACTTGCATATGATTTGTGAGCTTGGTGGTTGTGCATTGCACCTTAAATGATGCTTTTGTGCAGCTCTGACTTTAGAAAGAATCACTTTGAATGAGGATTTGGGAGGGAATATAAAATGGCTACCCTTCTCAGCTGAAGAAATACATTATCTGAAAAAGAAATATCTGGAAATTGTAGGGGTCACAGACCCACAGCTAGATAAAAATGTAGCCTGTAGCTTATTAGCAGTCTGATCTGTATTGAATTCAAAACTTTAGCATGGGGGCTGAGGGAGGAAGAAAAAAAAGTTGAGTTATGTTGAACTGCCACCCTAAAAATTGAATTTATTTCCTATATGTAGTTCAGTAAATACCAGTGAAAGATCAGCTTAGCTTTTCTGTTATCAGTAGTCGAGGCCACGAAAGAGGCCCCTTCATGAACCAGTGGAACTTCATACTGTTGTTGTCTGTTGTTCTCTGGGTATAAAGATCATTCATCTTCCATCAGCAATACATTTATCAATAAAGAAAGCCCTGCAAGACAGGTCAAATCCACATGCACACTGTGTGTAGTGTGAAAATTGACTTCCAAGTTTTCCTTCACATTTCTTTTTCTAATCATCGATCTACTTTGTCATCCTAAGTCTCAGCCCAAGAATCTGATACAAATTCAGAGCTGAACTTTGACTTAAGTCCTGAATCAGAGGTGTAGAAAAAAATTGAGCAGATGAAAAAGAGTTACCTCAACTATTTCAGATGAAAGATAATTAAAACCCCCCCCCCCCCCAACATTCTGGCAAATACTGAAGCTGATATTTCTACATAATGTAACTCAATTACGAGGTACTTACTAATCATATCATATTTATTGTTAACAAATTGTTGCAAGTGCCTGCTACAATGGGCCTCTGTTTAGCCATTACTGGCTATTTGACAAATGATCTGCAATGTTAGAAGGTCACAGAAGAATAGTAGAGAAACACTGGAGGGAAAAGGGAAGGAAAAAACCCCCAAACCCCAACTATACAGCAAGACCAGACTGTGGGAGAATCTCAGATATGCTCTCTTTAAATATGGCCATCCCTTATAAGGAAGAAAATCATTACCAACGTAGAGCACAGCCTGTAGGCAAAGCCTGTGCCACTCAGATGTACCCCCAGCATGTGTCCCTGGTGACGTGTCCATGCACTCATCATAGAAGTATGTTCCACTCAATGTACAGCTGCAGCGGCTTCCTCCCCAGGGGAGACAGCATCTATATGTCCGGAGAAACAGAGACGCGGGCCCAGGTCCGACCCCCTGACCTCCACATGCTGCAAGCTGCTTCCAGAGCTAAGGGAAAGGAAATGACCCGGAGGAAACAATGCAGGACATCATTTCATGAGTGCACTCTTGTGGTCAGCTGGGAAAAAAACCCATACCAACAAACCAAACAGTCATGACAGAAATTAGGTTGATCTGGTCATTAGACTGACAGAAAAAATGCTTTTCCTTTTAGTGGTGATGGTGCCTTTTAGGAGTTTCTGGTTTGTTTTGCTGAATTGCTGGGGTTTGGAGTTTCCCGATTATCACAGCACTCCCAAAGCACTCCTACGCTCTCTGTCTGTGCTTGTGAGTGCCATCTCCTATTCCCCAATGAGAAAGGCATTTTTAACAAATTGATAAGACAGAATTTTCCCATACAGCCACTATCAGGCAATCAGAGCACTGCATGGTGTGTTAGAAATGAAAAAATGTGCTCTAACTTGGACTAGCCCTCCAGTTCCTCCCCCTTCCTCATCCCAGGGTCAGAGCCAGATAGAGAAACATCTCCCAGGCTACAGCACTCGCATTCCTGAAGCAAATGCCAGATGCAGTCCTGTGCCCTGGGTCTGGTCCATTTGCCCACCTACCTTAACTGTTGGAAAATTTCAGCGAAGCAGGAAAAACAGTAGCTGAAGCAATGAAAAAGCAGGCAAAATCTGTGTGCTGTATCTTACTTTTGTGTTGCCCCATATGCTTTGAGGAGCAATCAGTAAAGCACGATTTCCCGCGTACAAACTGAAAATATCTGAGACCTGGGCTTGTAACGCAAACCATGCTTACACTGGGGTTTGTATGGGAGGGTTTTCCTGTGGGAATGAGGCAAGGGGCAAAGGGGAATTCCCTTTTTGCTAACATACCATCCCATAAAACGCTTAAAACGTCCAAAGAATTGAAGGGGAGATTTAGGTTTGGGCAAGCGCTGTTGTTCACAGAACAATTTTGTAATTAATGGAGGGGTTTCTTCATTTAACTCCAGCTGCAGTGAGCTTTTGGTTCTCCTTGGTGTCAGGAGCAGCCAGGGATTTCCAAGGGCAGGCAGCATGAGGCAGCAGGCCATATCTGTCAACAAGGTGCTGCGTGGGCCAGCTTAAAAACCTCTCTTCCTGTCATTGTTATCCGTGAAGCCCTGGAATTTCATCCAAATGGATTTGACCCCTTGCTAAACAGCCTGTGCATACTTCCCTGATTAGGGTATTCCTGTTAGATGAAAAGAAGGATGCGGAAGTGGAAGTGGAAGTGAAGTGGAAGTGGAAGTGGAAGAAGAGCAGCTTTCTCCAGACCTGCCCAAGCAACACAAGTGTCCTGCTGCACGCTGGACTCCTGCATGGGCACGTGGCTTTGAGGAAAAACAGCTTTTCCATTGCCTGATGGGGGAACAGGTCTGTGCACCTTGGGTGTGCCTCACAAGCAGTGATTGCTAAAGGGGAGAGAAAATAACTCAAAGTTCTTCACCCAGCTTGCATTCGCTTGTGGAAGAAATTTGTTGGTGCCATTTATGACCCAAGCTTTAGGAAAAGTCTTTTACTATGGCAAATTCAAGTCTGAAACGCATTGTACTTTCCTACTGCGCAGCTCTCAGTCTGCCCTAATGCCTTGCCATGCTTGCATGTAGTTCTCAAACCTCTCCATCTGTTTTTCCCCTCATTTTTGTACCAGACTATGCCCTGCTAAATTCCCTTTATCTCAAAATTTCAGATAACTCAGAATAATCACCAATTAGTATTACCATCTGCTTCCAGCTCTCCCACTTTGTTCTTCTCCATTCTATTTCCCCAACCTTCCTAGAAGAGAATTCACAATTTCTTCCATGACAAGGCTGCTGATATCCAAGGACAGGCCACTGCTACCACTTCAGCTCTATCACTCAGCGTATCCCTCTGCCCATACATGAAGGTGTTCCAATAATCAAACTGGATATCCCAGAAATAGAAGAGTACTTAAGCAAAAACTACCTTCAAAACACCTGAAACTAAAAGGTCTGGACAGAACATTCCATACTTGATCAGAAGAGGATCTGGGTCTTCTCACTTCCGGCACAAGACTTCATTCCCTTTGTCTTCACTGGGCTTTGGATCAATGCACGCGAAAAATGTTTCCACTGGGCTTTAACTTTGGCCATTCACCCAACTATGCACTCCTGTACAGCCATGTGCTGTTATTATGGCTCTAATTAGCGAAGGTTCCACAGCTACATCTATTGTTTCAGCGAAGTTTTGGCCGCAAAGTTTTGGCCGCAAAGTTCGCATGATCATACTGAGCTGAAAATAGAGGTTATCAAGCAATCACGCTAAGCACATTTCTTGCAGTAACAGCTCCTTATTTTTTTCATTCCCACATACACACACCTTCTTCTCCTGCCTTCCCTTCTCCCCAGCCATACTGCCAGCATACCAGTTGGAGCGGTGCTGTTGCTTTGTTGTGAGCAGTGACCCTGCATCACGTAGACAGCTGAATTAAATCCTATCGCTGTACCCATCTAAAGTGACATTGTGACTGGGGTGATACGGGTGTGCCCTGGCAGCCACGTGGCAGTAAACGACGTTACAGCAAAGACACCCCATTGGAACAGACAAAGTACATGGAGTCAAACCTCAAGCCAGGCTGCTCATAGCCGGTGGATCCAAATGATTGACTGAGGGTTCTCCCTGTGCCAAAACAATAATGTGAGATAAAAAGGGACTTGCACATGGTTCCCCTTTCACTCTCATCCAGAATCCAAAGAAACAAACAAGACACATGGACACAATCAGGTATATTGAAACAAAAGCGCACAAAGAAGATAGAAATTGTGGAGCAAACTCTTTTTAGCACCACTGTCAGTAGCTGTATAAACTACATCAAAACTTTGGACCTTGCAATTTAATAGAATTTTCATCTTATTCTGATCAAAAGGTTTATGCCTGATAAGTTACATAAAGTGATTATTATTTGATATATCTCTCTATATGGCTGTTTTCTCACTTTACATTTTTCTCGTTTTTACGTTTCACTCATCTCAGACTGTGTTGTTAATGAGACCATTTTACTTTTTTATTCAGCCTGTCATGTTTTTGGTTCTAAGGCGCTAGCATGAGGTAGTTATGCTTGGATCACAGCGACGAATGCTGACATTCAAAATTTGCAAAAAGTTAGCTTAAAATAGCTTATTAATCAAACTAATTCAATACCTGGAAACTATTATATGGGTAGTATTACCTGTTTAAGCCCTGCTTGGTTCAGTTTAATTATGCTGCTTAGAGATTCAGGTTACTGATAAGTGTGCTCTGCCACCACACTCTGCTTTTCACTGACTTTAAATGCCATGTTGAAAAACTGTGACATTAAGAGTACTTCAGCTGGGGTTCTTTTTGTTTGTATTCTACCCAGAGACCCATTAAGCCCTATGCTGTTCTCACGAGTAAAATGATGCCTAGAATCTCTTTTTCTGCATTTTGTGCTCTATTTAAGAAAAATCGGATTTCCTCATAATTAAGTGACACTAGAACAGTGGACTCTAAACCAAGGTGCCACCCCTATTCAGGGAAAGAAAATTAGGGGCTTGCAACATGGCTATTGTACTCATAGAAACAGCGTGGTACACAGCCTGCTGTCAGCTCTCACTCCTGCACTGGCAAGGATGTGAAAGCCCACGTTTCAGATCAGTTTAGTGGCAGGCTAAGGCTACACACATGATGAGGAACCCAGGTGACACAGCCCAGTTGTCAAAGTCCTTGTGCATCTCTGAGAGGCAATCAAACCAGGTGACCCAAGGGTGGTAGGCAGAGAGCACCAGTGTCTTCATAGAATGACAGCCTCTTCCCAGAGACCACCTTTTGTTCTTTAACTTTTCCCACTAGTTTATTCCTCAACAGCTTCTCCCTGTAGAGGGGTCTTAAATAGCTCTTCTTGAGCTTTCTAGCTTGAGAGAAAAGGTTACCAGCTATCCTCAAATCTAGTGGTAATCCCTCCACCAAAACTTGTTTAAAACAAGGGTTATTTGTGGGCGACACAGGTCTGTTGGTCATGGTTACCTCCTTTTTCATAAATGCAAGCTCAGAAAAGTCACATTCAGTTTAACTAAATGGTAAGATTTATCCTTTTCTCAAGGATTGAAGGTGTTCTAAATACAGTCGTGAAAACAGACTTTTCTAGATCTCAAAAAAAATGAAACCAAGTCCTTGAAGACAACTGTTCTTGGAATTCCCCAAAATGAACATTAAGGAAAAAGATGCAGGCAATTCTTTGACAAGAGGCTAGAGGTCAGATCTGATTCAGCAAGCAGAAAATGTTCATTCTTTCTCAAAAAATAAGGGGGATGATCTGGTCAGGATTCCTCAAAAAATACGTGCAAGAACTAACTTACTTCAGAAACAGAATGGTGATTCTGCTCGTCTCAAGCATCTGTTTTGCTTTCCCAGGTAATGCATTGTTAAGCATAGCACTGATGAGCTTTGATTTAATGCAGGTTCTCCTGTGACTACTTACCCGTAACAATGAAGATTTTTCCTCCCTAAATGCAAATAAGAAGCAATAACATTTTAGAGCAGTAGGTATGAAACCACATGGTGGCTTATACCTGGAATATAACAGTTCAGAAATTAAAATAAAAAATACTGTTCATTCTTAATCAAACAAAATTTAAATATTCCCTTTATTATACCTACTTTTTTATTTCCCTTCCTAACTTCCACATCAATAAAGGCTGTAGCTATAGTAAAGTCTGGGAAGCTAATGGAGACATAAAGTACCTTCAGAACCAAGTTACAGTGGTAAATATCAGCCATATTTCATTTGACTCCACGTAACAGAAACACCTAGTTTGCCTTTCCCAAGCAACTTTTTTGGTCTTTAGGAACACAGAACGGTTTGCATTTTGTTAAAACTGGTGCCACTAAGGGAAAGAAATGAGAGCTTTCTAATGCAGTGATTTCTAATTCATCTGTCCCTGCATTAAATTCACACAGCAATGAAAAATGAGTGGCATAGATTAGTTGTGCACTGGAGACTTTCTGCTAGCCATTTCATTCCCAGCCTCTGAAAAGGCTGGCAATTAAATCTGGCAGACACAAGAAATTACATAACATTAGGCTCGCACAACACAGAGCTCCTGAGAAAGGCCAGAACGGCAGACGCTCCCATCTCAGGCCTCTGTTGCTTCTCAAGGAACAGTGGCAAGAACACATTATTGCATGAGTACCATTTGTTTAATGAATCTGGTTCAGGCTGTCCTCAGGCAAGGCGTCCCGCCACTGGAAGGCTGTGCAGGACAGAACAGGTGACATGGGATGTAGGATGCTACTGCTGTGCCAGACATTTTGTGCAAGGGCACTCTACCACTGAAATAAAGGTGATGAAAGATGCCCACCTCCTGCCCCTTCTGGCAATGACCCTAAGTCCTGTTCCATGTCTGTCCAGCTGACTTGCTGTTACACACATAGAGAGCAGAAGAAAGGAGCAGCAATGTAAAGCCTTGGTTGGCATTTTGGAAAGGTCTTTGGTTGGGTTTGTTCCCCCTCCCTTGCCCCAAGAATAGTATCTCTATTTCTGTCTCTGCCATTTCTCCGTCTCTAATGGCGTCTTTAATGTCAGACACAGAGTAAGAAAGGAGTATAACAGAGAGAGATTTGGAAGTTACTACAAACCAAACCCTTTTGCTAAATCTGTCTCTGCGTTCCCAATCTCTATGAGTACAGGCTGAGACCAACATGAGGTTGAAGAGACATCTAAAAGCCACATGTTACTTCACAGCCTTTGAGCCAGGTTTTCAATTATTTTCTTTCTTTTTGTGTGAAAGTGTTCAATGAACCTAAAAGAGCATTTTTATTAGAAATTTTAAAAAGTGCTTGAAAAACCACAGTAGTGCAAGGACAGGAGTCAGAATTCTTTGTAGTGGATACAAAAAATACTTTAACACTGGAGCTGGTGGTAAGACTTACTTTCTATTCCACAACTTGCTCCTGCTTTCTTCCTTTTTGGTCTCCTATGTGTTGTACGTATTCATGGTTGTCTTCCAGTGGTGAGGTTGCAGTGACAGTGCAGACAGCAGCCCTCACCTGCAACAGAAAATGGGCTCCTATTTATGCCATGGATAGCCTATGTCATTTACAAATGCCAAGTTGTTTGGTTGTGGGTTTGGGTTTTTGGTTTTTTTTAAGAGATATGCATTTTGGAAAACATGCTTGCTTCCTCAAAATGCTAAGCAACTTCACAATGTCTCACAGGGAGGAAATATAACTAATAGTCATCTTTTTAAAAGTGACAACTGGCACATGGGTAGCAACTGTGCCTCATGCAGTATAATCGCTGGTATTTCAAAAGGTGACTTTGTAAGCAGGGATGTTTATAAGGCACCCTGCTGCCTGCATGCTGTTTGAAAGTCGCTGCGGATTTGTGTGATTTTTTTAAAAATTTTTGTTTGTTTTGAGCTTTTAACTTCTCTGTAAAAGCAACAGTTTGACATTAAAGCAGAGTTTGGCAGGCAATTTAGCTCTCAAGTAACAAAACTGTGGTCTCATATAGTGTCTGATATCAGAATAGAACAAATGAAACATGGAGATAAATTCTGAAAATTATTTTAAAAGACCTACTTTAAAATACTGTGGCTCTTTGTGAAAAAAACAGCTGTGCAAGAAAGAAGCATAAAATGAACTTCTGCCAAATCATTTTTTACTGAAATTTCCTCAAGAAATGCATCTAGATTATCCACTGTCACCTCAAACAGGTTCATAGGATCATGGACTAAGCCAGGTTAGAAGGAGCCTAAGGAGATCATCCAGTCCAGTCTCCTGACAAAGCAGAGGCCGCTGTGAACATGGGGTTTTAAAAAACAAATCTCCCAATTCTTTTTGTTTATATCTTAACCATCACTTAGGACTAGAAGGCAGCCTCCTCCTCATCAAGCTTTTGAGAACAATTACATATGAATTTCTTTTTCTTCTTCAAGTACAAGGGTACTTATTTTAATGTGACAGAACATGAAGCTTTTCCCATCATGCAGTGAACAAGGCAGGGAAAGAAAAACCTCTCTTGGTAAATAAATACATCAGCACATACAAGCAAGGTATGTGGAGACAGTGGAAATGTGAACATCTGACTTGTACCAGTTAACTCCAGGGGAAATAGGTATAAAACACTATTGCCTTCAACATAGTTATGGCTCTTACGCCATATGGAATTACAGTGATGTAAGCCCAGACTAAGCGAGCTCATGATCAGGCTTTTCAATCTAGTCAAAGGAAGTGTTGGGGAGAGCTAGTGTTGACAAGTAACTCAAGTATACCTGAGGCAGTATCATGAACAAGACGTAGCAGCAGAAGTTAGAAACAAGTATTGCTGCCCCCACCCAAACCTTCCTCAAAACGAAATTTTTATTTTCAGGCCTGACTTTGATGCTGTTGTTCACGTGTAGCAAACTTGAGTTTAAGCCCAGGACAGTTTAAGAGTTTCCAGGAAAGAAAGTGGCTCAACAGCAGAGTAACAAAAAGATAAGGAAGTCCACATCACGTGCTGAGTTCCGAATGTCTGCACAAGGAGTGAGCTAATGCGCAATGTGACGAAGTAGGAAGCTGCTAATGGTAGACAAGCTCCAAACTGGATTGTTCCTGGGGATTCCCAGGTACCTATCAGATGAAAAAATAATTGCAACAAGGAAATACAAGAAAACATAAAAAAACCCCAAAAACAAACAAACAAAACAAACAAACAAAAACCAAACAAAAAACCAACCAACCAACCAAAAAAGGAAAAAGGCATATTCTTATGGTCTCTTGGTTGTGTAACAGTCTCCATAGCCTCATCTTGAGTCACTTTTCCAAAGCTTTGTCAAATCAATTGTAAATACACCTCCTAAAGAAACAGAATTGCATTGGCAGGGAGAAAGGTGTGGTGATCCAAAGGGTCTTTTCTATCTCTAATTACCATGACCTCAGCTGGACATGCCCAAAAACTTTTAGAGAGGAATGTGTGTTAACACTTCCATGAGGACATGGGCCCCTGGGGAGATGAATGTGTAATTGCTCCAGGAAAGAAACATCATCTAACTAGTCAGGAATGAAAAGTTATTGTACACTGAGCCAGTATTAGTCTAGTTGAGCAATTTCTTGTCTTTTTTTTATCATCAGCAGTTTCCTAATGTAATCAATTTCAACTAGGCTTTCTATCCCAGTTAGCAAACAATCCCCCAGATTTCAAATATTTTTAAACTTCAGATGAACCGTTCAATTCAGCAGTATTTTACAATAAACTTTTAAAAAATTTGATCGTTATCGGATAAGCAAAATTTTGTTTTGGGAAGAAATTCCAGCATGTTTCAGATGTTCTCTCCACTGAGGATGCCTGCCCTCTAAAAATCAGTGACTGTAGTAGAGAGTAGAGATGATTGTACTGCTATTGCTAACACTACTTGAATCAAAAAGAAAATTTCGAGAAGCTTTATAAATATTTCTGTGCTGTCTGCTGGAAAGCTTTTAGCTAAAAAAACCGCAGTTTTTAGAAAAAATATTTCTGTTTTTGTTTAGTTTTCAAATAATAAAGATTTTCTTTTAAATATAAATTGTTACAAAATTTTTCAGTAACATTTATATGCAAGTTTTTTATTTGCATCTTTCTATTCAACAGGTACATTAAAGTGTCGCAAGAGATTTAAAAAACAACAACAAACTTCAAACACATTCATCTATTTCCTGAGAGGGAAAAGGGATTACTGACATTTTATTGTTGCTCTTTTTTTTCCTGTTCTGTTTTGATAGCAAGTCCTGAGAACTTGTCAGAACAAATACTACTAATGACTAATGTGGTGATAGTTGACTGCAGTTAGATTCAGCATTCCCAGAAGAGCTTATTGCATAGTCAATGTGAACCTACGTGGTTAAACCAAAGCAGAGGATTAACATAAAAATCAGCACAGGAGCATATAACCATGTCAGACCTAGGCACGCTTCCGCTGGCTTTCAGTGTCTGAGGCAAAGACGTGGGAATAGTATCGAGAGTGGAACTATGGAGAAAGGAGGCCTCCCTGGCCTCAGTTTGACATGGAACAGCAACAGGGCGCCCTCTAAGTCTGAAATCAGGGAAAGATTTTGTAATTTTAAGGTCTTTCCCACCCCAAAACCTGCCCACCACAACCTATGTAGCACTAGCTGAAAACTGGCTGAGACTGAGAGGACTGGAAAAGCACATACCTGTGGACATATGCCTCTGGCTCTTGATATCAGCTTTGTAAGTGCTGAAGATAAATATTTGAAGAGAAAAATTTACAGTTGTTTTGTTTTTCTTTGTTAAAACAATAGGGAAAAAACTCCTGCTTCTTGGTCCACAGTGATGTGACTTTGGTCACTAGTAGCATTCAAATTGCCTTAAGGGCTATGATGGGAAAAGGTTACATTTAAAAGAAAGATTTGAAAGAGGTATGAACTCCTACCCAACCTCTGAGGGAAGTGGAGATCTTTTTATTATCATCATCATCATCAATTTGTTATTGTCTTGAGATTAGCCTTAACAACAAGAGCTATTTTTGAAACCAAAACATAGGTGAAAAATACTTGGGTACTGCGCCAAGGTTTCCTAGGGCACTGTTCTTTAGCTGGGTTTTTAAACACTGTAGAAAACGCTTCCAAAAGTTTTTTGTTTTTAACTTTTTCTTTTTTTTAAGTAATATACACAGTACAATGCTCCTTGATATAGCTAAACCAGACCGGGAGGGAGATGCTCGATTGCAGCTGAAGGCAGGCAGGGTACCCCCTGCTCCAGCATCGGGAGCTGCTCACCTTTGGGACACTCAGGGGAGACACAGCCAAGCCAGAGGCACCTGTTTCTGTGCCTCAGAACTCCCTTTGTCCTCCAGGTGAGTGAAAGGGCTGCAGTCGGAGACCTACCCAACCCTGCTCTTTTAGGGCCACTACTTAGCAGGGCCTCTAACCCCAGATATGGAGCCCAGCTAGGACTGCAATAGGTGGAATAAATTACTCCTTTCCTCCCTACAGACTGGCTTCCCATATGAGCAAGGCTCTTCTAGAATCTAGCTTGACTGTGTTTGTTAAAAATATCTAACTGCATGGACTGCACATGACAGATGCATATCAGCAAGGAACTTAAGTGTGTGCCCCACCTTTAACTCGTTGAGAACAGCATGTGTGCAGCTGAATATGCATTTACCCATCTTACTAAATTGGAAATGGTAAGATCTACGAGGGACTGCTGCAATATAAATCAGGAACGTATTGCTCCATTTTCTCAATTAGGGATGCGTTGTTAAAATTTGGAATGACAGTTTAATGAATATAAGATGAAAGAAATGTTTTTCTGTGTTGTTATGAAAATTCTCATTGATTAAAAATAAAGATACTACAATTGACATTTTTTTCTGAGGTAGTTAAGGAAAGAAGAGCTTTTCCTGTCAACAAAATGTGATTTTTAGAGGGCCATTACTTGGTGGAGAGGAGATAGTGGGCACCTGTTTCCAAAAACGTAACAGCTTCACTGTGTCCTCAACTAAGATAATTGATTAAGTACCTACTGGATTAAAAATTATGTTCTAGGGGGATCCTGCCAAGTGTACAAATGCCTTAATGTCTACATTATTACCATGTGAGAGCTGCAAGATGGTTTGGCAATAAATTCCTAAAAAGGGATTATTTATTGTTTTCCTCTCAAAACGGAGTTCTTAAAAAAAAAAAGAAGAAAAAGGCAGAATCAACGAAAACCTGGCATCTGCCCAACTGTATGCTGGAAATAACTTACGAATTAGCACTTTGTAAAGCACAAACTCAGACCGTGTTTTGAAGGTTGGGGTTTTCTGCATTGCCCTTTGTTTGTCGCTGGGCTGCTCTGCACCTGTTTCATACTGTACATATTTGGAATTTTTCTGTATTCTTCATCATTTCAAAGACAGGAACATAAACAGCTCAGCTTTTCCTGAGATGACTGTGTGTTTGTGTGTGTGTGTATATGCATCACTGAAACTTCCTAGACTCAAATGCTGTTTTCTCTTGCCAGACTCGCCTGTGGGTCTTCCTGAACAGCAGGCACTTTTTCAATAGCAACTTGGAGATACTGAGGGAGAATAGAAGGTCATTTTCTAAGACAGGATGCCAAGAGGACAGGAATTGAATAGTGCTGGCTGGCCACTAGACGCCAGGCAAATCAAGAATGCAGTGTGGTCCCCAGGGAAATAGTTCATGAGCCTGGAGTATATGATAAACCTGCAACCAAAGCCTTCTTAGGCAAGTGCGATAACAATGTGTCACATTCCAGAGGAGTCAAAAACAAAAGTTGCAAAAAGTCCTTGCAAAGAAGCACTCCGTCAAGGCAACTGTGCTTTCAAGGAAAAAGAAAGATTTGGCAAGTTGTGTCACTTCTGGCTATTTTGTGAAAACAACACAGAAAGGTTTAGGGTTAGTCTGTCCTGAAGCTTCTATGTAAGTGACAGCAGAAAAGAGCTGTAAGAATCTCTAACCTTTAAGAGGTTAAAAAATTAATATGCATGTGCAGCCACATACGGAAAATAAAGTAAATGCCACAATAAGGAGGTGGTAAACAGGTATGTCCACAGTACATTACAAATAATTATCTGTTTTAATGTAGTGTTAGCCACCAGCTAGACTAAACTGTCCCTTTAATTGCTTTCTTACCTTTTTCGTTTGTGTATTGCACTACTTTCTTATGTAAGTAGTCACTTCATTGCTGCTCATAAATTGAGAGTAAACAGTTCAAGACATGTACTTCTTCTATTTGCTGTTGTTCAGGGACCAGTCTGTGCAAACAGATCATGAAATAACTGCACTGAGGATCTGTTATTTACAATTAATTACTGATGTTGGCTGACTGGCCAAGTCCCATGGTGTGCGAGAGAGGGGGACAAGGAATGGGAGACCAAATAAATCACCCTTGCTAAGGTGACAGACAAAATCCTGACGTGTGTATGAAGTGCAAGGTTCCCCAGGTAGAGCATAACTTATGGTGTCCTGTGAATCCAGGAAAGAAAGATCAAGTGTGCCCCAGAATTCAGAAAGTAACTACACTGTTGTTTTGTGAATCAGATCAAGCTTACTGCCTCACCCTGCTTTCAACTTTGAGGTTTGCTGCTCCTCTTTCAGATCTGAAGGATATCTGAGCTCATATGCTCCTTTGTTACAGAGATTCCTGCCAACAGCAGTACAAACAACACAGATCTTTGTGGTGTTGCTTCGTAAAAATTCTTTGATATCATCAAAGATCCCTTCTCCCTAGCAGAGTATCACAGTGCAGCTCACAACACACCACTTCAGCAGTGGGATAAAGGCCTTTGTGCCAAGCTCTAGAGCCAGAGATGATTAGCTGAATTGCAAAGAAAAAAAAAAGTAGAAAAGCTGGAAGAAAAAAAAAGAAAAAATAGCAAAACTGAAGGCAGGAAAGACTTCCAAGAACACAGCTGAGCTGTCTGTAGCAAGGCCATGTCTTTCACATGGATCCCCAAGAGCTGTTAAGTCAGGCTAAGGTAGGCACTGCCTCCTTATTCTCAAAGGCACACAGAATTTATGCACAGGTGAATGTGAAACACATCCACATCAAAAAACAGCTACAAAAAGAGCCTCTAGAATAGGATCTGCTGTGCAAGCATGTAACACCATACAACCAGAAAACCAACAGTTCAAAACCAGGTAGATGTCCTGTATAGTAACTTCTGTTTCCGGCACTGTTTCTTAAGGCCTGTTTTCGCCTCTCTAACTGTTTATGTAGTGCTCTATTTCTGACTACAGTTACATGACATCCTCTCACAGCCCTCAGAAGGCACTGTTTGAACAACCATATTTTTAAAAATTAAATAAAGGCTAGCAAGTTATCAGTCATTCTCATCTTGCAAAGACCAAAAATTACCCTCAAGAACTCCAGCAGCTTCTAAGAATAGGGTAAGTGTCAATCAGGTCAGAGAAAGTGCTAATAAGCTCTATAACAAGTGAAATTTACCTTTGTCTCCTGAAGAAAACCCCAAAGGTTGCCATTAATTTTGCTTTCTCTTCTGAAAAGTGCATTTGAGACAATCAGCCTTTTGCTTCACTGGTAATCCCCATAGTGAAAAAGCTTTCCCTTTCTCCTCTGCCCCCATCTGTGCTTCTGAGGAAACACAGGGCCTTAGAAATAAAGAAAAGTTGCAATGTCAGTCATTCACTTCCATAGACCTTCTCTTCCTCCCAAATAACATCTGCTGGCAGTAGCCTGCCCGCTCTGGATAGACAGTAAAAGTTATTCATCATCTGGGCAGAGAATTACAGGGGTTTGGGAAGTCAGGGCATTTTGTTTCAACAGCTAGAGAAAATGCAGTCCTTGTGAGTACCTGAGTTGTGCAAGAATCACAGGTCTCCTTTTCTCCATCTGATCCCTACTCCTGGGCAGTCACCCAGTTTTCCAACAAAGTTCAAATCTCCGGGTGATTTTATCTCTCAGAGTCTCACACGTACCAGAGATGAGTATGAATCTTGGGTTGGGATTTGCAGCCTGAATTATCACCATCTCTCTAAATTGCTCCCATTTAATCTTCCAGTTTAGACTCACCTGCAGGGATTAATACATTTGGGAAAAACAAGAATAGCAAATTAGAGCAGTGATTCAAAGCCTGCCAACTAAAAATAGATCAATTTTCTATGCAGATATCACTTATAGCTGAACATATGTACTCATCAGAAATCTGTATAAGTCCTGGCTCTTATTTTCTACTTCCTCATACTTAAAAACCTCCTACACAATTATTTCCTATATGATTCTTTCCTTCCTACCCACCCCAGCCACTGCCCTTCCTGGTAGTGCGCCAGTTCTGTTATTGTTCAAAGGTGGAAAACAAGACCTATCCCAGGAACTCAGTCTGGCAAAGCTTAACCTAAAATGATTAATTTTAAAAGAGGGAAACAGCCCAGTGCAGGGCCTCTGAGCAGGGCTGGTAGCACTGATATGGCACAGAGAGCCACATGCATCGCTCTGCTTTCCACTTGCTTCACAGTGACAGAGGTGACAGTCCTGCAAGGACAGAAAGCTGATCACACTCAAGGAGGTCAAAAGTTACATTTAGGATTAACTTTCCCGCAAGTAATAATGAGGTTGCCATTAGGACGCTCTGGGGTTTGGGAATGAAATGTGGGGCGAGCCATTAAGTAGTGAAGAGAAGCAGTGCTTCCCTCCCACGGAGCCTCAACACACAGCTAACGATTTTACCCATTTATACCATGCGCAGAACAATTTGTCTTGGCATCTGGGGTGCCCAGGGGCAACCTACAGCTTCTGCAAAGCCACCTACAAAATGAAGCTGAATAATGGAATTCGGAATATTTGTACCAACTGGAGACCTGCTCCCCCAAGGATTACAGGCGTTCTGTAAAAATTTCACTGTTAAAATTTCACACTTCTCTTTTCAGTTTACAAGATCAGCTCTCTGGTACTTTGTTTTATTATATTCTTTTTTTTCCTCAGAAAATAAGCAGATGTTTTATTATATTCTTTTTTTCCTCAGAAAATAAGCAGACACTATATGGAAGTCAATTAGCCTTCATTCAAAACATGTTTTGCAAAAGGTTTGATTTCATTCAGTGGGAACCAGAAGACAGACAGTCTTATTTAAACCTTATTTATGAGGTCTGGATCTATTGTCCAGGTGTAATTAGCTGATTATTACACTTCCCATTTCTGTTATTGCAGATCCTTAATTCTTTTTGTAACATGATGTTCTTTAAATGATGTTTTTCAGACCAAGCAGAAGACATTTCTATTTGTCCTGATTGTTCAGGAAATTAAAACTGCCAATATTTTTTCAGCTAATTAGCTTGAAATACTTTGTTTGTTACTCCCAGAACTGACCTGTAACATCTTTGTTGCTCTCTCTCTAAATCACCAGCTGCTCATTTGCCTCCTTTCACTGTCCTACATCACTCAGCAACTTTTTCCACAGGACATTTCCTCTCACCAGTTGTTCGTTTGCCGATAACAAAACATATCCTAATGGACACATTGAGCTTTTTTCTCTCCAGATATTGACATAGCATACTGCTGTTGACAGCAGAAGTCACTTCTGCAGGAGCAGAAGGTGCTGCTTCACATAGGAGAAGAGGGGTAGGGGTGTGCAACAGGCCACTGCACTGCAGGCACAGGGTAGGTAGGATGCTGAACGACTGCTGCTTCATTTTCACTATATTCACAATCACTAATATTGTGATTGTGGGGGAAAAAGGAAAAAGTGAAAAGTTTTAGGGCTTTGTCATTGCTGCTTTAGCCAGTAATTAGTGCAATCACTTTTTTAGGTCATAAGGGTCTTCAGACATCTCTGTCAGCACAATATAGGACCCATCAATTACATGCAGACCTTTGACACATCAGTTTTAGAGGCCTGTTTTTTTAACAACACTTGTCTACACTTGATCTAGGCTAACCATTCCCATGTAACTTTCTGTAGACCCTATCACTTCAGAATGAATTGCTCTTCCGCCTTAACTTCATATTGTGGAAATCATCCGTAGGAAGCCGGGCCCTGCACATCTTACCTTGCAAGCCTCTGTGGTTTTTGAAGTGTTTGAGGTTGTGCCTATCCATACACAATTTGTTTCTGTAGCCATTGCACCTGGTGTGCCTTATCCTTCTTCAGATCCTGAACCGCTGTCACAAGGCTAAGGATTTAAAACTAAATTGACCCCTTCTTTTGACATTGGATCGATGCCCCCATGAAGTGTGCTGCAACGAAGAATCATGAGTGAAATGCATTTCCTAATGTGTGGTTTTCTTTTACTGCTGCTTCAGTGAAACACGAGTGCTCACTTACAAAGGTCAGTGGCATGAAACATCTATCAAAAGTTTTTCTATGAAAATAAATCAGAGCATGCTTAAAATAACAGTAATTCTCCTGAAAGGCTGACAAATACTATTTGGTACTGAGACAGGGAACACTCTCTCTACCCATAAATCAAGATGCCACAGAAAAAAGCAACAGGACTTCTTCATATTCTCCTTCCCTACACCTTCAGCCCTTCTGTCATGATACCATTGCCCTAGGAAAATGATGAACACTTACAGGAAGAAAATCGTTCTACTGCCAAGCCTGTTCAATACACGTCATCCTTCAGATTGTACTAATAGCTTGTTCTGGTGGCATTTGCAATATGAACAGCCATCTGCAAAGCATGAAATCATCAATAGACTTCTAAATATGTCCTGCATAATTGGAAAGTTTTGAAATGGCCATGTCTGGGTTTGGGGGTTTGTTTGGTCATTTTTTGTTTGGTTTGAGGGGGGATTGTTTGTTTGTTTATTTTTTCCTTTGGTTTGGTTTCTTTTTATTCTAAGTGTCTTTTGGCTTAGAAAAAACGTACCAGAGATTTTAAGACATTCATATCAGCAAAAGTATATTTAAAACCCTGTATATGTACTAATGAAAGCTGTGGTAGTGCTCATCTAGCTAAGGAATAGTGTTAACTTAAGCTATTATGCTAGAATTGCTGTTTTCTAAAATAACCTCAGGTCTCGAAATAAAAGATGAGACTACACCAATATATCTTTCCACTCTAGCTGCAACACAAAGTCCTCATCGCAGAAAAGCAAATGAACAGCAATATCCTGTAAAATAGACACCTTTGCAAGAATATTGCGCATCTTCAGCTTGAAATTCCTTACTGCTCCCTGGCAGACTGACTTTCCTAGAGCACCACGGAACAAGGAGGAGAGGAGGTTTTACTGTTGTACACCCATACAATTCCCCTCACTCCTAAAATCCAAGAGGCACATTCTCTGTACTGACGTGCTTTTGTCTGGCATAAGTCAGTTACTGCTTTTCTCTTATATAACTAAAATGAGTCATAAATGCACAGAGTCAGACAGGTACTGCATGTCCTTAAAGCACCTGGGGAAAGATACCCAAGGGTAGGGAGCAAACAGTAATTTTGCTTTCCCCTAGTATAATAGTGGATTTTTTTCTTTTAATTCATAGTTTTCATAGATTTTAAGAAGGTATTAATAGGCTGCATAATATTTCTGTCTCAAGCTGCATGAGGGAATAGGTCTCTTTTCCACACCTCGCTTAAGGAATCCAGCCAAAAGTAAGCCTTGGAAAAAAGGAATATCTGACAGTACTTATGCATAGCATCATGTTTGTAATATCAACTATCCCAGGCAGTTCAAGACAAATAATTTCTGATATCTTGTAACAAGCTTTATTGGAACTGGGGAAGGAGGGGAGAATAATGCAGAGGCATTCAAAAGCAGCTGTAATTTCATATCAGAACATAAACGAAAACATTAAAAAACAGGAAGTTAGAGAGAAACTTCCAGGAAGATTTAAAAGCTATTTGAAAGAAAATTATTCTCACTGAAAAAGAGGCATATAGTCAGCATAGGTGCCAGCAAACCACAGCATGAATAAGAGCTGGCAGACTACTGAAAGTTAAAAACCTTTCAAGTGCTCTGTTAAGAGCAACTGAACATGACTGTGTGTGTTGCAGGATTGATACACACTGGGAATTACTCCTTCACCCCAGCTCGTGTTACTCTAATAAATATATGTACATATGAGACAGGGCACACCTAGAGGATTTTTGCTTTGTATCAAAGTATCTCAGCTGACTACGGCAATGAAAAAAACATCCCACATTTTTACTTAATCTCATGCTCACTGTAAGGAGTGAGGTAGAGGAGGCCAGGGGGACCAGTAGGGAGCAGGAACCAGTGCAGGTAGGTAGCAGCCTTTCAGAAGAGCCCTGCTGCAAAAACCACATCAAGAACCTGTGAAAGAGAAGGCAACAGAGTAGCATCTGTTACTGAGTTGGAGCTATTGAGAAAGAAGCCAGCATCAGAGATGTTCACACCTGAAACTTAGGTCAGTCTACCACTGACCACTGCCTACGCTACCACTCCCTGTGCTGTTTACATGAAAGCAGAGACTGTGCAGGCAGTGGGGAGATTTCACAGAATATTCACTGCCACAGAAAGGAGCACCCAAAACTTAGACCATGTTTGGTTTTTGTAGGGCTCTTTTTCGCTGTGGACTAACAATAAATGTTATGATGCTCCACCCCATTCCCCCCAAACTGTGCACAGTCTTGTGTTGAGATCTCAGCCTTTATTTTTATATAACCATAGGAGCCAAACAATTCAACCATGCCCTCATTAAATGACACGCTTGTGAAACTGAGCCTGGAAAGGGAAATTTCCTGGCAAATACAGAAGAGAAGCTGGAAAGATCAATTGATGTAACCTGTTGGTGACCCATCTGCTATTCAGAGGAAGCAATTGGGCAGATAGCGTTACAATCACCAATACTGTCACACAAGTGCAGCACCATCTGCTTCTGCTCTTTTTGGCATGGGGCTATCAGATGTTCAGTCCCAACTCCCTGATTTAGGTATAGGATGAAATTAGTAGGTTGAACCTTTACAAACCAAGGGAGACCAGTGTCAAACACTTGAAGGAAGATCAGAGCAGAGAACACTGAAGAAGCCCGAGACTAGACTGTACCTTGCAGACCTGGGGTGTAGGATTTGGAGCAGCCATTTTATCAAAGAGCAGATATACTTCTAAAAGCCTCAAATGCACATTTTTACAGGTGGATAGGGTTCCTTGTTTAGTTAACACTGGGACTTCACTAAAGGAGATTGTCCTCTTCTCTCACGTGGACAACCAAAGTCAGGGAAACAAGCTCTTGCTCAGCCATAGCTGCACATGTTCACCCTGACTGCATCGCTGAGGGCTACTGGATGTTCAGAGGGTTAAGTGGGACTGTTTGGTCTCAGAAGATGGATATCCACACTTGTTCCTGCCGCGCTTGCGGAACTCAGTCTGACCTTTGAGTATGGACTTCTTTTGCAATAGGTCAGACTATTTAGCCTTTTGTTTGCTTGTTTTGTTTTTAAATTAAGGCATTATGTCTTCAAAACTCATAGCTCTACAAGTTTCAGGTTCAAAACTGGGACTGTGTGAACTTATTCAATGGATCTTCTACCACTTTTAAGTTAGTGTTTTGACATGGAACAATGGTCCCTCATGCAATCTCTGGCATTTAGGCATCATAATACCTGCTTGCTTTACTCTTTCTGGTTAATTACTGGAGTAATAAATCTCTCCTTTACAGTTTATTTAAAGTACCTTCCAAGCACATGATCCACACATTACATTGTTTGTGCTTAGAGGCCCCTCAGCAAAAGCAAGAGCATTCAACTATTGAATTGTAAACTTACCAGAAAACTCACTCTTCAGACCTATGGTAAAAGACAGAACATTGCTGTTATTGGCATTGTTGAAAGTTTACAACAGGGACTCACCATTTATTTTTTCAACTGAAAGTTTCCACAGGATATCTAAAAGATGTTTATAGCTTATATTTAACAGATTTCACCATGTTGAAAGAATTAGTTGGATGACTTCAGTTAGCAGAAGCACTCCAAAGACTGTTTAACCTCATTGAAAAAGAAAAAGGGGGGAAAAAAGCCCCAACAAACAACCCCCCACATCTTTTAAATTTGGAGATTTGAAGTCTTTTTAATCTTATTAACCTGCTTGAAATCTGTACTCAGAACCTGACAAAGTTAAATATAAAGAGCTGACTATCTTACTGCTCCAAAAAGGTGTTAATTTGAAATTAAAAGGATTGTCATAGGCTGAAGTCCTTCTTTTCCCCCGACTGGTTCCAGGATAATACACTATTATAAAATAAATAAATATAGTCATATATCTTCAATATAAAAATGGGTGGCTCAGCTCTGGGCATGTGCAATCACTGTGATTATGGGACTGTTTAGGCAGATAAGTGGAAGTATGGAGTGTTTAATGCTTATATGAGGAATTTCAGGCACTTTCCCTCTCTACTGAAACATCTATTGGAATTGAAGTTCACTACAGAACTGTTTGGAATCTTTCCCATGGGACATGAAGTCCTGCGAAATAGCTCTACTTCCAGTGGGAACTGGTAAGTTTCTCTTGCAGCTGACTGAGATTTTAATGTGACTTTGATGATCTGGCTGTTTTCAGGCCGGTCTTCCTTAGATATGCCAGTCAAGGCATTAGTTGAGCAAGATCCTCTCTATCTACAAAGTAATTACTCTGACTGCAAAACACTTGGGTAATGGTTTGCAAAGATTTAAATGCAAGACCCTGTCTTGGTACTGAAGTGCTTCTTCCTGAAGTATCTCGTATCTCAGTCTGACCAATTAGAAAGCCAAGGAGGACTTCAGTTTCCAAAGCACACAGTGGAATGAGAGCACTTAATGCAATGGCCATGCACTGAGAGAGGCGAGCCTAAAGCTGGCCTACAGGGTTCTGAGTCCCAGCTTGCACGAGTGAGTTCAAATGGCAAAACCGTCACATTCAATTCCTGAAAACCTCTTAGTTTTACAGGCCTGCTTCGTCAGCCTGCAAGAGGTGTGGAGTTAGAGCTGCACTGCGTGGAAAGAAAGGTGATGTACCAAAGAAAGCACCTGCTGTGGCAAGTCAAATAGAAGTATAGTCTCAAAAAGAGATTCCCTTGTGTCCCAGTTTGTTGCCCACTCCCACTTTTACTGTTTCCTTACTACCCATCACCAAGCAAAATCTTGTGCCCTGAATTCCCAAGCCAACACACTACTACTCTGTTCCTTTACTTGGAAAAACACCCACCACCACCAACAAAATCACATTTCTTTTTCAAGTCAGGTAAAGAATAATTTAACATTTAAATGTTCCAGCTCTGTGTTTTCTCATCTGCTCCTGTAGTTTTTAGTGTGGCTTTCAGAAATATTAATGTCATACAGCACAATGTTAAGCATGCTACCAGGCATAAATAATAAACAATACCTCGAGTACTGGACATCATAAGCAAAGATAAAGTTAGGAGGAAAAATGTGAGAACGAATAGTTTCAGTCTGTTCTAAGCCTTTAAATGCGAAGACTCTTTACCTTTGTAGACATAATATTCAGAAGCAGCATTAAAACAGGATTAGTGCTTTGGTCATTATCTAGAAGTGCAGCGTGTGAGGAAAGGGGATAGAAATCATGGATAGGCCAAGATCACCACCTAGCGACAGAACTTTTGCTTTGCAGGGGGTTTGCTTAAAAACTCCCGGTGCCGGAGAAACAAACCATCCAACCCTTTTACAACTACAGTCCTCTAAAGTAAGGATTATATATTGCTTCAGGATTACGAAAAAATTCAGAGCATACGATCTGGTACAGTGAAGTACGTAGGAATTCGTTGGTTCTTTTTGTTTGCTTGTTTTGAAAACTATCAAGAAAAATACTTTCTTGTATTTGTGGAAAACCAATGTGGCAAAGCATTTGTTCTAATATTCCCCAAAGTAATAATTTAGATTAAAAAAACTTAAATATTATTTGAACCTGAACAGGTTTTTAATTGATTTTTTAATTAATTTTTAATTTTTAATTAATAATTTAATTATTTGTTTTTGCATTAATCAATAGACACACAAAGTTTTCTAAACTGGTGGGATCCCAAAAAACACAAAGTAAGAACTACATGAAAGAGGAAGTGTTCCTTCTACATGAGGTAAGCAGCCCTGGGTGTTTACCTTTGTGCAGCACCTGACTCTGAAGGAGAGCTGGGTGAAGTGTAAAGATTGTCTGGAATCTGCCTGTAATTCTTCCAGCACAATACATTACTCTTTTCTTTCATATCTCACTGTTGTCTTTCCCTTCCTGTACAGCACTGCCATAATTAGAAATGCTTAACTTGAGGCATGATCTTTGATGTGGATATCTACCTTTTTATATCCAGAATAATAAAACTCTCCTAGCCTCCCAGAAGAAGCTCGTGCTGTCTCCCTGTTTTTGCAGCATCCTTTCCCCCCCATTTTGAGAAATACACCATTCCTTGCTCCCTTTCACACACTACAAAGATCCTCACCATAATCCAGTGCATCCTAGTCTTGGCCACCCTATGTATTGCTCTGCTTCCCCACCCTAGCTAAGTTCCATGCTTTTATTTCAAGGTATTCTATCAGGGCATTTTAACCCACATCCAGTGGGCCCGCATGTCACTGTCTGGCACTGATTGACTTCTCAAGCACTGTTACGCTTTATCACTCAAGTTACTTAGCTATATGATAACAAGCCTAATTTTGACATTTTTAAAAAGCTAAACCCTATCATTTTAACATGCTGAACAAGGCCATTGCCCTGTACTTCCCATCCTGCCTTTAGATGACTGTTTTCTACAGTCTTAGTTACAGCCTCTTTAGGGTAGGTCCTGTGCACGCACGCCAGCACAAGAGGGGAACAGTCAGGGACTAAGGCTCTAGGCTGCCCAGTGTGGATGCTGAAAGCTCGGGCGCTGAGAGATTTTCCAGCTTTCTGCCAGTGTCCATGTGAAAGTCCTTGCTTTCACACAGATGCTGGCTGAAAACAGTTAGAGGTTTTTGTAAACCAATCCCTTTATCTTGCAGGTGCAAGATGTTATGCAGTATTGTTGTGATACTGACTGGAGAAATATTTTGAAATGGGTGTTGTAGGGTTTAGCCAATCATTCTGGGAGGTGGATGGTCAAGGACCAATAACCTCATGCCATTCAAGTGAACTAAGATATATAAATGAGTCTGTAAATTAATAAATAATTCCATTTCCTCCTGGACCAAATCTATGTCGTTTTCTCGCCGTCCTCGGTACAACAGCGACAGCCCAGTGCTAGGAGCAGGGCTGCACACCTCTCCCAGGGTAGTTAGTGATCAACAAATAACCTCCAGTGAGGGAGGGTACTTGGAATCATACTAAAAGCAGAAGCTGTGCCTGGCAAGGTTTGGAAATGGAAAGGCATCCATTAGCTGTAACTGCTCCAACACTAAAGTGAGAACAAATAGTGCAGACATTGGAAACATTCTTTTTCAAGGCACCATGATTTAATTATTTTTTAAAATAGCACCAAGGACAGTTTAAGCCGCTCTTAAGACAGCTTTTAGCAGCTCTAAAGTAAAATGCAACCACAGTACAAAGGTGCTGCTTGGCCGATAGTCAGGCGCTGTGCAAAGGGACAGCTTCGTCTGGTTCTGAAACAGTTGTGTTGGGATAAATTCCATGATAAATAGGAAGCTATATGCTCAGACTACTGATTACTCTGGCTCCCCTTCTACTGATAACATTTCAAGCTGCTATTCTACAGTAATATTTTCAGTCAGCTTTTAACGATTTTAAAAACCCCTGATAGTGCCAATATCTATCATGCCTGGAATGTCAGTAATCAGTGTTGTTCTATTATCCATCAACAGAGTTGGGCTGACACATGTCGTAATTTATTTGGACAAAAGGAACATACTTGAAATAAAAATTGTCTTCATGCTCTCTGAATAATTTAAACTTGTATCATATTTTACAGTTGAACAAGCTTCACCTACATTGTATTTGTGTGCCCAAGATTACTACGAATACTTGAAAAATAACAAATACTTCTAAAAGAAAAGGTAGACCCCACCACCATTTACAAAGTATAGCCAGTATGAGAAGCTCAAGTAAATACGGATATACATATTTACATGTCTATATTTACATATATGTTTGTAGACATATTATATATGATATAATAAGTAGAATATTTTAACACAGTTTTATTCCGGTTACCCAACTCACCAGGCTAATTACTTTTGGTATTTTAAAGTTGACATACTATTTCTCTTGTGTCAGGGAGAGTGAAGCTGATTTAAAAACCTTTCTGTGAAGCAACGTAAGACGCAATGCTTAACACCATTCCCTGAAACTAAGCTTCTCAGAAAACAAGAAAACCTGTTCTTCAGAAGAACATGTATCTTAAAAATATGCACATCTTATTTTTTAAGAAGGAAAAAAAGTTCAATAGTGAATGAGCCGTTGTGGGATGTTGGAAATAGCATTTGGACATGGCTCTTCCCAGTGCAAGGGCTCCAGTTTGGGCACTGAGATGACTTACCTTGGAGGGGCTCTCCTGCTCTCAGCCCCTGCTGTCCCCTGGGTCCCACTGGGGACACAGCTCAGATTTCACCGATGTTCCTGCAGCGGGGTCCAGGGCAGGCAGCCAGGGAGCAGGGTGGCAGTGGAACATCCCTGCTGCGTTCAGAGGCAGATCCCGAGGGTACCCAGCTGTTCCGCAGAGGCAGGTACCCCACGCAGGGTGCAAAATCGAAGTAGCTGCTTGCTTCTGGCAGTTACTCTGAAAGCTGATACTTCTGCACAGCATTGCATTGTGCCTTACACAAGTTCCTCCAGTTTATAATCAGAAAATTCAGGTATTTTGAATACTTTCCTCTAGATCGATTTACCTTTTTGTGCCACCATCATTCACAGTAAAAGCTCATCTTGAAAGCAACTTTAACTTACAAATTAAAAAACCCGAAAACCCACACTTCAATTCACACCAAAAAAAAAAAAAAAAAGACCCAAACAAACAAAAAACCCACAACCCACCACTACTTTGAGACACAGCAATCTGGTTATATACTCGCTAAAGCCCCTTAAGCTCTTCAAAAGTCATCTCCTGCGATGCCATCTCCAAAAGCAGTACTTTCAATCTGCACGGAAGACACACAGATTTACTAGTGAATGTTCTCAGACAGATTATTTAAGAAAATTAAAGCAAAATAAAACCTTTTTTTTTTCTTTAAAATAAGCATTACAAAGCTTACACTATAGTCTGTCAAAATGGCATCTCCAAGAGAAAATGACTAGTAAACTCATAGTGAATTAGACTTCCTTAAAAATTAAGTACATGGGACAAAAGCAGGAATAAATAGCAGCTACATACCGCAGCAGGTCAGTGACCACAAAAAAACCCACAAAAACATTTACATCATGTTGACTAAGCGTATTTTTCACAAACAGCTTTCCCTTGTGACCTGGCTTAACCTGATGAGCTATATTAATCTGGTTCTCATTTCTGCAACCAATTTGTTTTTTAAACGACATACACCCAGTTGCATAAACAAATCCTTATTATAACCACAGAAGCAGCTGCCTCAGTTTCTGCTGTAACTAGCCATTTACAGATGTTTCATCTGCTCAGGCATTTGTTTGCCCACATGCTAAAGTTTAACTATAAGAAACAGAGGCCATAGGTTATAAAACAGTATATGGAAAGAACGGAGAAACGAAGGTATTGCCCACACCCCACTTCAGTCTTGTGCTAACACAGGTCCCACCGAGGGTTTTTTCTGTCTGTAAGTCAGAATTAAGACAATTGCAGGAACACACCACTATAGTCTACAAGAAAGTACATAATTTAATTACGAATTTTAGCTTTATTTTATGGGTACATCTGTACATTTCAACCAGATTCACGAAATGTAAAACTTTATCAGAGTATTTCATACAGAAGTTGACACATAGCTTTGTGATTATTTAGAAGAACATGCAATAAGCTACAGAAAGTTTATGAAAATATTTTAACAGAAAATTTTAGTCAAATAAATGAGCATGAGAAATCATGTTTGACTTGCAAATTCTGTTTATAAGCTACTATGAGACATTTCCTACCACCAGAAAGAAAAGAAAAATAAATAACTACTTAGATTCTTTAAATCTTACAATTGGACAAGTGTTCCACTGTGTCTGCATTCTAAAGAATGGAAGTGGAAATTGTGCAGAAGAATGTTTTACTTTAAATAATTGTCCAACTGTTATTGCTGTTTTTCGAAGAACCTGAAAGCATGCAATGAAAACTTCAAACTAAACAGACAGCTGAATGGACATATTTTGATTGTTAACACAATTAAAATGCAAAAGATAACTACAAAAGTTTCTCAAAATGTTGTGGCTTGTTTGTTTTAGGTTTTTTCAATATGTACATAGAGAACTGTACACAAACAGGGAAATAAAAAAGTTGCTTAAAAAAATGAAATACAGTAGTATACAGTATTTACAGCTTAAATGCCTTCCTTTTTTTAACTGGAGCTAAACTATTACATGAGCATGCAGTACATCCACAACTCGAAACAAGTACCTTTTGCACACTATAATATAGTCCTGTACAAAGCATAAATCAACTAAATGTTAAATCACTCTTCTCCATCACTGTTGTTGCTATCTCTGAGCTTCATAACAATGCCTAGGTCACAACAATTTAGCTTAGGTAACTTCACGAAGTGAACATATGAACATCTATTTCTAATAAAAGTTTGAAGAATGCATTCTATCAACAAGACAGTTTATGGTGAGATACCAACAATGTTCTATTGTTTCAGTTATGCTTGATGAAAAGCTGTACTGAAGGAGCACAAGTTTGTCAGTGGACTAATGGATATTTTTACCTTTGTCATCTCTAAAGATTTTCAAATTCCCGTTTTCCTCTCCTCTTATTTGCTCAGCTAAATCCAAATGGTTATAATACCTGTATTTGTAAAGCTTATAGTACAACTGTAAAGTTATCAATACAGATGTAAAATACTGTAGCCTTTTTCTAACTGTAAAATAGATATTTATTCTTAGTGGTTTCTGTAAGCACTTCTGAAGAATTGTGTGCTATTCTATATATTGTCACAGTCAAAAGTGATAATCCTCTAAAACACCCAAAATATTAAGAACCTTCAGAACTTCATTCCCTGTATAAAATTTAGGCACATTTCAAACAAGTAAAGCCTCTAGCCAAGTAATTTTAAAAGGTTTTAGATTTTCAGCTCCCATATACCTTATACTGATGGCTAATCCAGAATGGATTTTACAATGTTGATACTAAATATCTCAAGCAAACCTAGGAAGTTAGGTCTCAAATCAAAAGGAATGCCATTTGTGTCAATCAAGAATTGTTTATTTTATTGAAAATGTCTCTTCAGTATTTACTTTGCCTTGTGGTTGGTGTTTTCCAGTCCATAGAAGAAGCACAAAAGGACATACTATCCATTCCCTTCAACAGCTGTCAAATCCTACTAGGATTCATCCAGCAACTTGCTAAAGTCTTCAGTAACTACAAGATGAACAACTAAAAGTGAAAAAATGTGTGTTCCTGAAAGAAAATACTTCTTTAGATCATTGTTTGAGAGCATAATTGCTACACTGGGAGAATACCCTAAGCAGTAATACATCTTTGCAGGCTTTGAGATGTCCTTGTGATTACCTTTAGAATTAACGCACAAACTGATTTCATGTGTAGCTTCAGGCACAATTGTGGGAAACAGGAGAAGCAGCATGCTCTCAGGACATAATCTGTCACAATTTTAGGATATCAAACGTATGTACTCAGGTTGAATTCTACTTTCTATGATAACTTCATTTTCCCAAAATTAGGTGCAGTTACATACACAAATCAATGCAACCCAGATGAAGATTTCACTGCTGTAACATAGTACAGAATACCTTTCCCACTGACCTTAAAGATTGTGATGGTGGTGACCAACATGCGACCAAATATTTGACCTTTAGCCCAAGACAAATGTTCAGCTCTGTTAAATTCATCTGTACTCAAAGAACATTTATTCCTTCTGAAGCAACAGCTGAGGATTTAAATAGTCTTTCCACCTTGGGCTGCTCCCAGTCTGGAGACTGAAAAAAAGTAATAGTTCAAAAGGTATCCTATCAATATGCTGATGCAATTGTACATTAAATTCTGGTAACTCTGAAAACAAAGTTATGCTTTCGCATTTTTATGTATGTAATAATCCATCATAATTTACGAAAAACATTCAGAATTTCATTTTGTCTCAAATTGCTAGCAATTAGATTGGTTGTTAGGATGACAACTGTGACTTAATCTCCATGTTCTTCCCCTTAACTGAAATACACGTGATGAAAAAACCTATTTCTAGAAGCAGAATAGCAACTGAAAAAAATTCTTACGTTCACAATTGCATTTCTAGGTCTTTTTAGAGTCACATATTTTTTTTTGTGGGGGGTGGTGGCGCTAACTGATTAATCCACAATGCATTACACCAAGCAACACTACTGTGTCTATTTATCTGGAATTATAAGTGTGTGATGTTGGATGGCTGTGTACAAAAACATGCGGTTTAATATGCTCATGATATAAATATTTAGATTTAATGCAGGCAAGGCAGTATTAGAATATGCTTAGTGCATGAAATACATAAATTAAAACAGAAAACAACGATTACATCAGTTCTTATAGTTATTAGAACTTAGACTCCATTAGTTTCTGCTCAAATGGCATTATATATGTGCCCCCCACAGCAGAACTCAAATACAAATTGTAAGCAAAATAAATATCAATGTACAATATGTTGAGAGGGAAATAATATTTCCTTTCTCAAAATCAAAACAGTGCACTTCAAAAATAGAAAGCTACTTTAGACAAAATCAGAACCATGTTGACTGTTCAAAACTGGTTAAATTACTGGTTTCTTCAAAAAAATGTCAACAGGAAATCATGGCTAGCCATAGTACACAGCCTAGTTTCATAAACTCAAAATTAAAGAAAATAATTATTTGGAAGGTTTTTTCCTGAAATATAGCTGTGGGTTTTGGATTAAAACAATTTTTTTCATCTGGGGAATAAGTCAGGCCAACCTGAGCAGTGAAAAACATTCCTCAGCTGCTTCCCAAGATGAGAACCAGAAGACCAACCACCTCCTGTGTATGTGTACCAATGCACAGAGATTGTGGAAGCTCTACTGAACGCCTGAGTCAAGGTCACAGGCGTCATCTCCAAGTGGAATCTCCAAGTAGGCATCTGCTACTGACCTCCGAACCAAAGCAGTAAGATCAGTTAGACAATATTTGGGTCACTTAAGAAAGCTTTGGGTCAACAGAACCTAGTTCTATGAGTGATTTTGGCTACTTAGACACTTGTTGGAAGAACAATACAGCAGCTCACATGTTGTCCATCAAGTTCCTGGAATATGTGGAGGACATACTTGGAATACAGATGTTAGATGTGCCAGTCAAGGGTGAGGCATTGCTGGACTTGCTACTCACAAGCCAAGGAAGCCTGCTTTGCAAAATTCCGATCAGTGGCAGCCTTGGCTGCCATGATCACAGCAGTGGGATCATGCTGAGCATGCTGAAGGTCAGTGTGAGAACAAATATTTTAGATTTAGAAGAGTAAACTTCACTATGCTCAGAGCCCATTTGGAAGGGATGCCATGGAGGATAAAGCAGCTAGTGAGTGCTGGGAGTATTTCACCAGCAGTCTCCTGGAAACACTAAAACAGTTCATCACCTTTAAGGTCAGGAAAGAGGCAGAGCAAGAGACCTCCTTGGCTTAACTGAACTTCTGAATCTGCTCAAAGCCAGAAGAAAAGCGTACCAGAGATGGAAAAGCAGAAAAATACACATTGAGAACTAAAAGGACATTGATAGGGTGTACAGAAAACCTTAAGAAATTCAACAAGGACAAGGGTAAGATCTTGCACTTGGCAAAGCATAATCCAGGAGTGCAGCACAGGCTGGGATGGACCTGTCTGAGGAGCAGCTCTGTGGAAAGGGATCTGGGGGTCCTGGTGAACAAGCAGCTCCAGTGTGCTGTTACAGCAAAGACAGCCAACGAGATCATTGAAATGATGGACTGCATCAACAAGGGCATCACCAGCAGAGATAAAATCATCATTATCTCACTCAGCACTCGTCAAGCCACACCTGCAATACTGGGTTCTCTGTGTTCAGCTTTGGTCCCTGCTATGCAAAAAAACCCACAAAACCATGGACAGGCTGGAGAGGGTCCAGAGAAGGGACACAGGGATAATCAAAGGTCTGGGAAGCCTGACATATGAGGAAAGGCAGAGAACTGGGTTGGTTCAGCCTTGAGAAAAGAAGGCTTAAGGGAGACTTTATCACCATATTCCAATTTTTAAAGGGTGGCTACAAAGAAGAGACTCCCTTTTCAGAAGGAGTCACATGGAAAAGACGAGGGCTCATGTGTGCAAATTACTTCGTGATATTCCAGTTGGACACTGGAATAATGCCATTGGAACAATCTCCCCAGGGAAGTGTTGGATTCCGCAGCATTGGCCACTTTAAAGACTTGGCTGGTCAGGGTGCTTGGGCTACCTTGTGTACCATGCTATTGACATAAAGGTTGGACCAGGTCATCCTTGAGGTCCCCTCCAACCTGATATTCTATGATTCGATGATCATACTGACAAATTGAAAGTGTGTGGAATGTTTAAACCCTTCAGAGCAGCAGCTTCTAAAAAAGCAGTAGCTTTTCCACATTAAATATTATATTCAGTACTCCCCCTTCTTCCAAATATTAGACTGCGTCGATGCATTATTTGTTCTGCACAATGCAGAATGTGCCCAGTGATACAGTGCAGAGACAGGCATTGAAGATAGTGCTAAAACATCCTGTGTGGACAACACTCTATTGTCCAAGGGGAACCAGGGTACCATCAGTGCCATTCATACACAAGATATCTTTGTAGCCTAATTGAGGGGGGCTGGGGGAGGGGAAGGCTATCTAAAGTAATTTTCTTTTTCTTGGAAAAGCTATCTCACTTGCTAGCATGTGTCAGGTATAAGACACTCCACAAAGCCACCATTCTTTCATATATATATATATACACATACACATATATATAAATAGATATATAAACACACACATATATATACACACACTCTGACTAAAGCATCTTATGCTTAACAGTGCTGTTTCTAGGGATGTGGGATGAGAGTTCCAAGTTTCGCAGACATAAGGCCACTCACATTTTCTTTCACTGCTGGAGTTATTAGGCAGTATGTTCATTCTGTGATCAAAGAACACTTCACAGACAAACTTTTTATCATCATAAATCCCTCACATGAAACAGCTGAAAACAAACCTCTGTCAAATAAAGCCTTGTCTCTGTTAAGTCACTTAAGCATTATATTATCTGCCTGTCCCTTGTTGCCAGGCAATAATGCCATATAACACAGAAACAACTAAGCACACGACACTCTTTTAAAAATTAATACAATGACCTATGCAATAAAAATTATTTGGAGAAAAGTAGCTTAAAACCTGTAAAGATGCCTCCTTGTCCAAGTGGGAAAGTTACAATGGCAACAATTTCATTGGCACAGTAATTAAAATGAAGAATTAAGTTCATCAATATAAGCATATGTATCTCAACAGTTAGCAGCAGTCTGCTGTAATTTAACTTAGTGAAAGACAGCAAGCCATTGACCACCGGTAGCATAATAGTCTCCCATAAAAAAATAAGAACTGAGATGTTCAAGGAAATTCGGAACCTGTGAATAAGTTTCAGTGTGAGACAAAGGCATGAGAACCTAAATTACTGAATAGAGTGCTTCATTATATGGTTAGTTTTCACCTAGACAAGCATTTCCAGGTTGTCAAACAAGTTTTAAAGTCTGTTGAACAAGACACTGTATCAAGTAACCAAATTAATTAGAAATAATCAAAATAGAACAAGAATGAAGATGTGACAATTTTTTTAAACCCTCTCCCCTAAACACATATGTAACAAGGCACATTAGGAGAAATATCTTCAATTATTTTATTATTCAATTCGACTTCAATACCTGAAACCAGTTTTCTCACAATTTAAGACAATGGGGAGAAGTTTCAATTGCTTTTTACAGACGTCATAATTTCATTGTCAACTAAAGTGCAATGGTTGTGTGCCAAAAAGTATAAGCAGAAAGTAAAAGACACAAGACACAAAAACAAACCACAAAGAAATAAGTTTTTGAAGATATTCAAAAACAGTGAGAGCATATGTATTCAGCCACACTTTTAAAGCAATTAAAAGTAAAAATAACACTGAAAATGTTTATAAATCTATATTTTAACTTGTTCCTTGCAAAGCCCATAACTTTGTCCATTTTCCAAAAAAGACTTTAATGCTTTTAAAGAAAACAAATAATATTAGCATTCTTAGCACTTTAAAGAAATGTATGTGGAATAAGATAAAGGCAGACAGGTTAATTCATTATATTTTGAAGCACTAAGCAATGACTGGATTGCAAGTTATATTTTAAACAAATTCTTTTAGCTATGAAGTAGGTGCCAGTGTTTGCGACACTCCTGAAAGTCTTTTTGACATCATAACAGCAAAACCTTTGAGTGATTTACTCCCCCTGTCAGCATTAAGAGATAACTGCTGAAAAGCATTCAGTTGAGAAAAGATGTAAAAGATGCCTTATTCTTCACAGAACTTTATGCCTTTTAAATTTTGTATTTCATAAATAATTAGTCATTAGAATTAAAATTTCTCTTTACTCCAAACACTCACATTTAAGACATTTCACATGCACAACACCACTCTGTCCCTTTTAAACTAGAAAAGCACAAACTACTGAAAGCTAAGTATGTGAAAGTTCCAGGTGTCTTCATCTTTCCAAAGATACAAAGTGTTCAGAAACAAGGTAGCAAATACATCAGTGCTGCCCCACTTACAAATTTTTTGGAGTATGGTAACTATTTTATTAAATAGTATTTTTGTTCAGTAGAAAACCAACATACCATATTGCTACCCTTCTCCATTTTCCTCATAGGTGTGTGCTCTGAGAGTTTGTTTTATTTGTGTGTTCCTTACAGAATACATGTAGGGGTAAGGGCCCTACCAGTGCTTAATTAAATACAGGGAATTTATTTGCAAGCAGTACCCTTTCTGAGGTTTGCAGAAGGGCTGGTAACCACCTGTATGTTTAAGACAAAATAATTTAGATGAAAACATCAATTTAAAATTTGTTTGTGCATACACAACAGATTGTACTTAGTAACCTTCATACAGGCTCCTTAAACTCCCGATTTCTGACGGGCTAAAATCACGAAGAAATGTGCCAAAGAAAAAAACTGCCATGAGCCATTCTTCACATAGTGCTAATTATATCAGGGTTGTTAAAGCTGTGGTTCTTAAACCCCATCAAAATTCATCTACATTTTGAAACAGATCTAACAGTTGTTTTGAATACTGAACAAGAATATTCAGCATTCAGAGAGATTCTGCTAATACACAAAAGTCAGTTATCTCGCTATTTCACCTGAATTCAAGAATTGTGCACATTCACAGAATTCTTCTACATTCCAGAGCTTACCCAGCCACCTGCTCAGAATTAAACCCCAAGTTTGGCACACAGAGCAACTTTCAGGACGGCCCCCCTGTTTCATGACAATGTGTTCAGGACAGTGATCCCATCACCAAGCATGGACCTGCCTGGCAGCTGCTCGAAGTGCTCCATCTCCACTTGGCACGCAGGGATCCCCCTCTGCCCGTGACGGAGGCACATAAGGCGCAGTGCAGGAGTGCAGCAGTTCCAACACTAGAGGACAGCCTGTTCATTTGACTGAACCTCGGGATTTGTAGTGCACTTTCCACATAGCTTCCTTCCTCTTGCACTAGAATTCGAGTTCATAAGCTGACGAATCCACGTTCAGGAAGCTTCTCTTCAGATTAAAGATTTTTGTCTCCCCCCTTCCTACATAAGTCTCAAAGCGTTGCAAGAATTCTTGAAAATGAGATAATTAATGTCAGTACTGTCTGTCCAACACCAAAGACAAGAGCTTCTAGGGGAGCCATATTCTTTCCTGCTACTCTGTAAATTCCGGCTACTGCAGCACCTAAGAATCACAAGGAAAACAATGATCAAACCACAGAAAAAGACAAGGTTGAAATATGTGACAAATTATTTACTCTGTCTATGCATCAGCTATTCATAGAACATTACCAAACACTGTATTACTTCATGGCATTACACAATTACCAGCCTTGCTTGTATTTTTATAGTTATGTATATCCTTCAGGAATAATTTTCCCAACTGAACCAGATCAACTTTTCCATCATCAGTTTGATTTAAAAAAATTGAATCTTGTTGTTTCCCTGTAGACATCTTCAGATATTTTTTTTAAATATTTTTTGTGCCTTGTGCCAGTTTGAAAAAGTAGCAAGACAATCCTCTAAAAACTGAGCAAGTCTGAAGTGTGGTTTAATACTGTTTGCATAGGCAGGGAGAAGACAAGAATGATAAAGCTGCTAGTGTCAACAAAACAGTTGTAAACACACATTTACCAGCTTCATTTAACATTTCAACTGAATAAACTGGTCATATTATATGAGTTTATTTTGACTTAAACTACTTAATTGTTAACGATTGTTTAGCAAACCCAGCAAAACATGAAAAAGGTCAAAATATTGCAGTGTTATCCATGAATGCATATGAGAGGAAATTTCTAACCAATACAATTAGATTTTGAGCTATAGCACATTAAAAAAAAACAAAACAAAAAACAAAATCACAACAGACCATTTTTCTTGTACAATTATGTGCAAATTCACATTTGAAATATAGTATCAAGAGGCCAGTATCAACCAAAACCAAACCCAAAACTTAATTGCAGACCTTTAGTAGGTATCATCTCAGGTGCTATCTAGTCATAATTAAATACCTTCAGAGATCACAGAGGCTTTTTCAGGCTCAAAGAGAACTGAAAAGTCATCACAACTTTTAAAAATACTAGGCAAGAGTTAAAAAAAAAAAAGTTTTTTTTTTGCTATTGCACAGTCACTAACAGGAATAGTCTGCTGGAGTGATCAAAAATCCATTAGTGACACAGAAATACATTGAGTCCCAACAGATTTTCTGAAAGTACAATCAGCATCTGAATCATGCGACATCTTCAAAAAGCAACACCTCATTCTTACAGTATCTTTAGGAAGAGTAGAATTCACTAATGATTGTGGCCATAACAGTACTTACGAACACTATTAATCACACTGTTATGTAATTTTTGGGTTCATTTATTTTTAGTGTTGTTTTTTAAAAAACCCATGGTCTGTAAAGTATATTTTGTCTGAAATATCTCACCAGAAGGCTAGCCTTATGGTATTTCACTCAGCTACCTTGCATAAACTTTTCCATTTATTCCTTGGCTAGCTGCTGTCAAAAACTGAAAGAGATCCTTTAGACTGAGCCCACTACTAACATTAAAATTATTTTTTGGATTGAATTCTCAAAGTGAATTCAAAGTGTCCAGAAATGTATACCAGAATTGTCACTACTAGATCAAGAATAGAAATTTTGGGCTTCTTGAGAAAGCACTGAGATACTCTGGGAAGTACCCGGAACAAAACAATAAAAATTTGGTAGTTTGCTAATTATGTATTATTACACAAATAACAGTGGGCACTACAACCTGTAGTGCACAACCCAGCACAGCTGGTATAGAGTCAAAAGTATGTACAATCGGCTGCCAACAAGGGACATGAGAATACGTCACCAAAAAGGAGTATGCTGGGGAAGACGAGGAAGGACAGACCCTTCTGGATGAAACACAGCTAAAATCCTTTCCTTAAGATGCCTGGTATTTAAATATTCTTGTTTGGCTTGGGGTTTTTTTGGTTGTTGTTTTGTGGTTTTGCTTGTTTGTTTTTGTTATGGTTTTGTTGGATTTTAGTTTTTGGTTTTTTGGTTGTTGGTTTGTTGTTTTTTTTACTGTATCCCCTGCTAATTTTTCAATACCTTTTTTAATAACCATTGATTTCCATGATTTTTCAAAGCTTAGAAACGGAGGAGTCTCCTGCTTTTCTATATGCTGGTAAAAAGGTCTCAGAACATCAGAAAGCTTGAAAGATCTCCCTGAGCAAAATTAAACTTACATTATGCAATAGTCTATACTGCCTTCATTCACTTACACAAACAATGCAGAAGACTGGAAATACAAAGTGGAAATTGAAGTCAGTTTCCTATTTCAATTTCTTAAGCACTGGACCAAGCATATCCAAACAGCTGATATTTCAACTTGCATCTCCCAGTTTGCAACACAATAGCTATTAAAAACCCTCTTTAAAATCTGATCACCATAATTTGCCTTTAGAAGCTCCCCACAGAATTTCTTTATGAAATAAGCCAGTTCTGGCCAGAAACAAAAAATATTTAAGGGTAAAAGTACTTGGTTAAGCAAGCTGCAATGCTCTGTGCAAAACCTTTGGGAACAGCATAATGAGTCTAAGCTTAGAGAAGTTCTCAGATGAATATCCACACAAACAGGACTGCTTACGTGCTAAATGTTTTGACCTGCAAAACTGGATGCCAAAAATACAACTGTGTTGCTCCTCTTTTTATGCAAAGATAAAAGACACAAAATACTTTCATTTGAGAGACACCGATCCTGAAACCTCTCCACCACAGAAAACTGTGGAAGTGTCGGCTTGGATCTTTCAACACCATGTTTCCTAACTTCAGTTCTTCAGAAATGCTGAAGCATGACTGACCTTGTAACAGGCCACTGCCATTTTAATCCTAAGACAAAAATCAGCGTAACATACAATATAAGGCACTCAACTAGTTCCAACTTATCTTAGCAAAAAAACCCCAAAAACTCAACTGAACTATACTGTGTTAAATGGTGAGAAATCTGTAGCAATTAAAACAACCTTTTGAGGAAAGTCTTAGTGAAACTTCTCATGACATTTGCATTTTTATTTAATCTTGAAATCCAATAGGCAGGAAGGACTTTCAGTAGCAATAAGAAATAATCTGTCACAAATCCTCTATGATGGGTCCACAGCTAATAGTGATACCACTATTCTGATAATCTGGGCAGAACACAGGAAAACCAGGATGAAAGGTGGGAAGTTTTGCCTTCAGACTATATGGTGGTTGCTAGACTTACAGTTCCTCCCCTCAGAGACCTTTCAAGTTAGGCCATCTTTTCTGCAACACTGAAGATTCTGGGGCAGAAACTACTGCTCAGTTAACACAGGGACCATTCAACATATGGATTTTGATGCTGAGAAGTCCTTACCAGCACTGCTTCAGACAATGAAGCACATGCTTCTTTCTTACAAAAATAACATTCGCTACTTTTCCCCCCACAATAGAAAACTCAGCATGCTCCTACTTGCTTGGGAAAGCTACTGTAGTCTATTTATAAGTTTGATAAACAGAGCTGGATATGATAAAACCAAAGAATGAATAAAGTGTCCTACAGGTTTTATGGCCCATATTTCAGTGCTGACACAGATAATGGAACTTCTTGGGAAAGATGGAAAAGCAGCATCTGATAGCAATAACTCTAGATGAAGACAGATGAGCAGCATTTCCTCAAAACATTCTTGGCAACATCACTCGTGTCATATTTGGTCAGGTGTAACACTTCTGCACTTTACTACATAAAATACTCCTACTTTCTGCAATGTTTTAAACATGAGTGTGGTTTTTAACCATAGCTCTGTGAACCTTCTGGCTTTTACAGAAAAAATGGTTGGCTCTATCTGAGGATACAATGTCAAGAAATAAGAAATGTATCTGGACTTGTAGGCCTTCATCTAATACCATAAGAAACTTTGTTACAGATGTCCTTGCCAAACAGCATTTTACCTAGAACACCAGCAAAGCTTAATTTTTTTTTTTTGGGAGGGGGCAGTCACTCTATAACTATTGCAAAATTCTTAAAAAACAATTAACAAATCATTTAAAAATGCAGGCTTTTTTTTCTTTTTAGAAGTTAGATGTAAAATAAGAAAGGAAAAAACCCCAAAACAACAAAAAAACCCACCAAACAAAAACAAAAGGCAGACTTACTGGTTATCATCGCTCCAGTTATAGAACCCAGAAATCCAATGCTGACCACAATGACAGAGATCAGCCTCCCCTGCCTATGCCTCTGCAGCATCACAAACATTAATACTCCCACAGCACCATGGACAAAGAGAGAAGAGAAGAGAGCCCAGAGGAAAACCCAGTACCACATCTCTGAAAGAAAGCAGTCAAATAAAGAGTTACTATTTTTTAGACAAGAACTTCATAAGTAAGAAACTTTAAAACATTACAAACAATCAACAGTAAGAGAAAAGCAATACTGATTTCCATCTTAAAAGTGATACATGTGACACCATCAGCAGATGCTCAAGACTCTTTCCTCATTTCAGCAGTCTATCATAAAGGATTAGCTTTATTGCGCCAAAAATTATAAAAAGAATTTGGGCAAAAATCTTAATTCAGATGTATTTTTACAAGTAGTCATAATTCCTTTAATGGTTTCTTTAAATAGTGTTGATTGCGATTTCTTAGTAAGAATTGTAACTGCTTCTATAGAATGAAATATTCTCTGACACAAAAACTGAAGGAGGAAAAGTCAAGAACTTGTCTGGGTAGAGAGTTTTTATTTTGTTGTTTCCCAGCCCCCCACCCCTCCAACAAGAGACAGCATCAGGTAACATCAGATGGGAAAACTGATATTAAAGACTTTAGATTATCCACTCAGTAACAGAGTGCAACAGAGTGTTCCATCAAATTAGCTTCAAAGGCACATACAAAAAACACTGTAATTTCAACAAGAAATTTTAACACATCTAACTCCTTGCTTCTGATTGCTTAGTACAGAACTTCAGAGAGAGGTAGTGACTATTATATAAATTACTAAAAAGGGCATCAGATCAGAAGAATGTGTGGAACACAAACATTTCTTTGAAGAATGGCAGACATGATGATCACCTTCAAAGAAAAGAGCTGGAACCATCAATGGAGTCACACAATAACTCAAGAACCTTTCTCACTTGGTGTCAACTTTCTAAAAACATTCTATAAATCAAAAGGGTGACTAAATAAAAGAAAAAAACCCTTTAAAGTCAAGTACAGTAGGTATATATCATGACAAAATTTAGCAAATTAGGGTACATATTCTGTAATCCCAGGACACTGTCATTACTTCAGTTTTTGCTGCTGTTCCCCCTCAAAAATAGAACAAAACAAAAAACCCCAGCTTCCTTAAAAAAGCAAGATACTTGTTGCTTATGAGGCGAGCTTGTATTAATGCAGCTTGACTCACATCTACTATTTGAGAAAAAAATACAACCCAATTAGCTAACTTAAAAAATACTGAGCAGCACAAAACATACTGTGAAAAGATGCTGAGAAAAAACGTTGCTACACAATAACCACAGCCCTGGGAGGCCAGTTGTCAGTAGGAAATGTATATAGATAGCACAGAGACAGAGTTTAAGATTTTTATTTAGCAGTACTTTGGGAGTAGCTCAACCCTTCCCCTCTCACACAGGCATAAACGGCAACACTATGCTTGCCCAAGGACGTACAACTCCTCTAAATCACGGTAGCCAAAAGGCTCTTTAAAGAGAGCAGCAAGGAAAGTGGGTGGCAAATCTACATTCAATTAATACTTCAGCTGTAGTTCAAGGTGTAACTTTTCCTTCTGAGTGCCTGGATACATGCACACACATCCTGAGGGTGGCTCAGAGCAGCTCGGCTTAGATCCTCCATCCCTTCACCCCTCGCCCCAAGATGGGTCTCAAAAATTTTGGCAAAAGGATAATGACCATGGTACTCTTCCACTAAACGAATGTTCTCATCATTCTCAGAAGCTACTGTAACAGAACAGTGGCAGGGGTGTCAAGTACGCACTCCACAAACCCCCTCACTAAAATTAAGAAAGACTGACTGACTGGTGATCTAACCTGCTGTGCTCACGGATAGTGGGAGGGGAACCTCTCCTGCAGTCCTAACAGGCCTTGTCCATTACTAGCACAGCTTGGGTGTTTCCACTAATTTATGCAAGTGGAAGCACATAAACAAGAGGATTAACCGAAGGTCTACTAATATAGAACCCGGCAGCCCTGCCAGACCTACAGTTTGACAACAGGGAAATAAACCTTAGGACCCAATCAATCTGGAACAAGAAAGTCTGTGGGAATCTGACACTGTCATACACTGTGATTTCTATAGGATTCGTTACGCATCATCTTTCAGGAAACTGGTGTTTGTAGGCACTGTCAACCATTATCAGGTAGAAAAGACAAAAGACTTCCAGTCTTAGGAAAAGTCACTAGGATGACTGTATTTTTAGAAGAAAATGAAAGCTTATGGGAAGGCTAACTACTCCCCTGTAACTAAGAAACCAAAAATATTTACAAACTCTTACACAACAAAATAGCTCCACAGTGAGCAACTATCTTCAGTCTTATTTACGTTCCAAATAAGGCTCAAGGAAAATTAGCATCACCCCTCACTTTATATTTAGGGCAGGAGGCTTGAGAATGGAACCAGCACCAAAATGTCCTGTTGGCTAAAGAAATATAAACCTCAGTTCTTTGCTACACACTTTCTCCTCCTACTCCTTAAAAGCAGCAGGTATATTGAAAAGGAAATAAGAGAACATCCAGAAATACTCCTTGATTGACACAAAAGCAGCTGGAGCTTTGTTAAACTATGACCTTCATTAAAACATCACCGAGGTCCTAGGAGCTGAAACAGGACAAAACACTTCCAAGCACCTTCCCTAGGAAAGGCCGGAAGTTATCCTTTCTTATCCTCCTTTACTTACTCTTTTTATGCCTGCTAGTTCAACACACTCATTTATTTACTTCTGCTCATAGGGTGTGTGATGAAGCCAACCAAGTAAGTTGCTTAACAGGGATGAACAAGGTAAGGGGAGAGACCCAACCTTTCAAGCAAATTAGAGGAGACCTTAAGCTCCATTCACCTAGAGGACAATGCAGACATTCTTATCCTGACATGTTGAGGGCAGAGAATGACACAATTCATGTTCTGTAAAATTCAGTATCATCTAACCCCTGAATCATGAAGAGAGATGACTCTCAAAAACAGTGTGTTAGAGTAACACTGAAAGACACAAAGAATGGGTTGGGAATAACATCGAGAGGTGCCACTATAAAATAGAGAATGTGGACGTCTGAACACAAATGGTGAAGACTTCACTTGTTCAAAAATGACTGAGTAGTTTAATTGCTGAATTGACTTGCAACATCTCTAAGGAAGAGGAAGCGAGACTGAAGTGTCTCAACTATTTATGTCCTAAACACTGACTGATGAGAAGCATAACCTTATGTACATAATCATCTTTGCTACCCTGACAAAAAAAGCACAGTCCAATTTCCGTCTTTGTGCAGCTATACTAATGAGCTGGCTCTTTTGACAACATGAGCTGCACAGACAGAGTACTTTGCTGTTACGGAGGTAATGATTTACCTAGATCTGTCAGAGAGCTTCAAATATCCACCTAGCCTCAGTTTATTTAGTCATGCCCCCATAGAGCATCCCTAAAAAACACTTGCAACTTCCTTTGCTTGACCCTAAGAAAATTTCAGAGCTTCCTTTCAGTGTACCCAAATTACTTAAAGTCACCAAAACACAACATATGTGTATCAAAACTCCACAGTTCCTAGAGAAATACAGGTACTAGGGAAGGCCCAGCACTCACCAGTTTACAAGCACAGTGACATTCAATATATTGCAAAGATGTCACAGCTTTTCTAATAAGAACAACTGAGATACGTTTTTCATGTTTATTTAAAATTCTCAGTGCTTAAACTGAAAAGAAGATTTAAGATAGTGTTTATGTTCCTTTCCACTGGTTTGCCTTAGGTGGGGATTTTTTTCCAACCAGAAAAGCTGCAAGGCTCAAATATCTTGTAATTAATGCCCAGTCACACCAGTTTTAGAGTACCTCTTTGTTAATTTTGATATTTATACATATCAGATAGATACCATGCATACATTATGCTTATGTAATACAGATACTCATTATACATATATTAGTGTAGGCATACACAACCTTAAAGATTAGAAAAAGGGTTTGTAAAACATTTTACTGTTTAGAATAACATTCATATCACTTCTATCTTATCAACACTCGAAGCGCTCCATCAACAGCTTCATCTTACACAAAGAAAGTAGATAAATTATAATATTTTCAAGTATTATCTATACATATATGAATATGCTGTCCTACTGCCACTCAGCTTCAGTAAACATGGAGTATCTCCTTGGTCCTTCATCTTCAGCACTTTTCCTCTAGCTCTTAGCTTGTTTCGCCAGACAAATAATGATTGCCTACAACATATCATAAATCAAAAGGGATTACTCCAAAACAAAGTATCTCTCTCTCCATTCTAAGCCCAGTACCCAGCCTACTACTATTAGGTACAGAGGCAAGCCAAGCAATAAGCACCTGTACTAGGAATACAAAAATACAAATTTAAGTCAACAAGGTAGCACATGTCAAATTTTGAATTAGAAAAAACAGTACTGTTACATTCCTGTAGCTTATAAACTCCAAGCACTCAGATGAAGCGACAGCATATGATACCTGCAAATGTAACTCAGCTCTTTACATGATACCTTTTTTTCTTCAGCACCAGGTCCTGTCCTTAATTACTGTATTAACTGATACTTTCAAAGTTAACAACAATACAGTCAAATTGTTGTTTGGAGATGCTAACATTTTTGCTGCATTAAGTGGGAAAAAAGCACTTTGCTGAGGAGCATTTAAATCTTAAATCACAGACTAGTCCTCTCAATAACAGGATAGAGGGCAAAGACAACCCAGACAATCAGGGACAAATGAGCACAGGATGGAGCTTAGGAGCTTCTATTAGTAGAAATACTGCCAAGTCCTTTATTGTGGAAGTAGCCTTTAAACAATTTTTATTTTACTGGATAATAACAATGGGATTTTTTTCTCCTTTTTCAGTTCAAATTCAGCTACTATCCAACTAGTTCTATTAATCCAGATCTACCACTAACCCTAAAACACAACCAGTTCATATAAAGGAGGTGTTCTTGGGATTTACTGGTAGATTTAACAAAGAGTGGGGTAAAAGCCACCCCACCTCTCCCATGATTACTAAAGCCTTACTTCCACCTTCCAAGAGAGGTCAGGAGGGTAGGAAGCAAGCACACCATGGTGATGGGCCTATGTTCAGCTAAAAGGAACAATGCTTGCAGCTTTAGCTGTTACAGGGTGTGATGTGTATGTGGCAGCCATGAGCTTGCCTGTGGTCTCCTAGGTATTTGAAGCTACTTACTTAAGACAGGATTTCCTTTTTTCATGTTGAACCTAATTCACATACATGGTATAAAAACAATCTTTCAGTTTCTCACTGACAGGAAGAAGAACCCACCAAAACTAGGCTATTAGGGTATGAAGCTTAGGCTGGAGTTCATATCAGGACCCTGCTGAAAGTTTCAGAAAATTAATATATTTTTTAAGAAGGATGCTGATAACATTTTGCAACTTGTTTCTGCAAACATATCAACATGGTTTATCTATAGGAAATAAATCTTTACTTGTGCAACTTAAAAGTCCAGTCCAGACCACAACTTTAAGTCCAAAAGTAAATACAAGGCAGTCTTGAATATTCATGGAACATGGTATATCAATGATTTCCTTTTCCCAGTATTCTGGAGAAGTTTCTCCTTATACCTAACAGAGGTGCAAAAGGGAATGGATTAAGTAGTCAAAGAAGATAAACTCATTCACAAACCTATTTTCTTCACTTCAGTAAGTAGTAAGGAAGGGTTTATGTAACTAGTTCAACTTTTTGTTAATATCAATGATTATATCAATATATATATTTTATCCTGTGGAAAAGAGTTTTAAGTCCAGTGCAAGTTTTGGACTGTTGACAGTCCATGGGAACATTCAGCTCAACAGGTTTTGGCTGTAACAGCAGCCTGCATTTAAGCACCGATTTAGAAACTGCAGCTACAACTGACGGTGTCATTCTCCAACAACATCATGATGGATAAAAAGAATTATTTTTCATATTTTTTAAATTAAAAAGAAAAAACATTCCACACTAAAAACACCTTATGCAACCCCTCATCGTATTGCAAAAGCACTGAGAAACGAGCTGATTTTTACTCTCGACACTGAATTTCATAGAAACGCCTATGTTGCATAATGGTCTAATAAGAACAACTTTATAGAGGATGTCTGGCACAAAGCAAAGTGAAATCCATTGTGAACTTTTTCCTTTAAGAGTACAAGTTTTTAAAGTAGGTATGCTAAAGTAACTGCTCAGGAAGTGAGCTGTATTTAGTGTGTTGCCACACTAATACCTGGCAACTTTAATCATCAGACACACACTGAAAAGTTCACAGATCAGACAAATACGAAAAGGATAATCTTTTTTATTACACTAAGATGTATCCTGAAAGTTCAAAGAACAAGAAAGGTGATCACTTTCTGTTTGCTACAGCTTCAACTTCAGCTACACTTCTACTTTCATTAAACTTTTATTTTCATCACACTTCTATTTTCATCACACTTCTTCCACCTTTAATAAATTTAAAAAGAAAAAAGAATATATCTATTAATCATTACTATAGAGTGCAAAAAGATGACATAATACTCTTCCATAAATATTAGAATGTTTTCATAACTGTCTAAAACCTACACTTCTTTACTCAACGTTTTCCACTAATCTGTCACCACCTAATATACCCCTACACCGAGCAGAAAGAATTTACTCCGTTGTATCCCTGCTATTGACACCCAATCCCTGCTTATTCAGAGCTGGAAGCTTATGCTTTTCTTTACGCATGGACAGAATAAGAGAAGATACCCCTCTCCACTGTATGCCTTGGGTCTCACAGCAGTCCACACCCATTTTTCAGCCTGAGACTGAGCAGAAGAAAGCCAGTTCTTGCCAAAAGCCAGCCAAAGCTCCCCTCTCCTAACAGAGGGCGAGGACCTGGCTCTACTTTGATTCACAGAATCCTTTCGTAACAGCTCAGTCTTTAAGAATCCCAGATGCTTAAGATTACGACTGTTTTGTCAGAAAACATCTGTCACCTCATTCACTCCCACAGCTCTCGTTGTCCACAGGTACACTTAGGGGTAGCGGGGGAAGTCTCTGATTCTCCACATTCAATTTTATGGTTTTCTAGTTGGTTTTTTTATAGCTCTGTCAAATGCCAATGAGCATATATCCACAAGGGGAAAAAAAACCAAACCCAACCAACCACCCCCACAAATATACTCCAGCCTTCCATACATATTTATACACTCACACACACTTTCTACAACCCTTTACTCATGCACAGGTACCCATCACTTCACTCGCATGCACACACACCCTACACCATTAGCCTTCTTTTATTATATACGGGCATAGAAAAGTGAGCGGGCACATCCCACACGCTCATGTCCTTCGCACGGGCAGGCATCCCAGACACCGGGCACACACCCTAGTCCAACCAACACCTCACACCCTCCCGATTCCCTGGACCCCACAGCAGGCGCGCACACACAAACACACGATATACCTGCTCACAGAACAGGCATGTAGGCACCCCGAGAGACTCCGGAACACAAACACCAGCCCTCCGTACGCCTAGCACACAGGGAGACCATCGCCACCCCCACGCCCTCCATTGTGCTCCAGCCACGGAGCGCTCGCCAGCCCGCCCGCCCCGCGGAGCGCACCCTCGCACCCGCACGGCCCCGTTACCCGTGAGGCTGCGGAGCACGGTGCCGTGAGCCCACAGGCTCAGCACTTGCTGCACCGACAGGTTGATCATGGAGTTGTCCCCCGCTTCCACCTTCATGGTGCCGCCGCCGGGCGGGGTCCGGCGGCTGCCGGACTGCGGGGCGGGAGGGAGACGGCGGCGGCGAGGAGCGAGAGGGCGGGGAGGCAGCGAAGGGAGCTCCGCGCCGCGGTGGAGACATCGAGGACGGAGTGGGGGAGGCGGCGGCCGGGGGGAGCCGGGCGATCTCGGGGGAGGAGGGGAGCCGGCCGCTGGCGCTTCCCCGCTGCTCAGGGGCAGGGGCGGGCGGCGGAGCCCATCATCATCATCATCATCATCATCATCGCCTCCGCCTCCTCCATCAGCAGCGGCCGCCGCCGCCTCGCCGGCGGCATCGTCACCCCGGTCACCGGCATCACCTGGAGAGAGGGCGGGGCGGGGCGGCCGCGGGCCGTCCCTCAGGCGGGCGGCTCCATGCGGGGGCAGCGGCG